>JAOPJM010325054.1:0-11821 GCA_027124095.1 Muusoctopus leioderma | reverse complement strand
CTTGCATCTCTTTCAATTTGCATCCATTTTATTTTAATTTTTTTTGCATGTTTATATTGTTTTCAAATTGTATTCACAAAAATGAAGATTCCAATTTATTTCAGCTCTTCAATTAAAGAAAAATATATTTTAAAATATTTCGGAGTTGTTTAGCAAGTGACATGATCTGAGATCGTGTGTTGAAACTGAAGCAATTGTATTGTAGTAGCCCTGATAGCCATTTAATGCATACACACACCGTTACTGTTTTATTCACTTTTTTTTATTTTGTAATTGTATTATATATATTAAGTATCAGTCTTTCATCTTGCATCTACAACCTAGTCACTGATACTGTTCTGCTGCATCAGTGACCAGCTCATAGATGTTCAACGAAAGACTCTGATACTTAATAATATATAATATTATTACAAAATAAAACAAAAGTGATAAAAATGTGTTTTAACTGGTTATCAACTGCCCAAATGCAATTGTTTTTAAAATTTATTGTATGGCTTCTAAATAAGCTGAATGTTGTCTAGGCCAGGTTTATTTTAGGATGACAATAGAATTCTGAAAGGAATTATATCATTTTTTTGTTTTCAATATTTTAACTTTTATATGTATGTATATATATATATATATATATATATATGTTTTTCCTTTTAATTTAAGATTGTCTTTAATTTTATTGAAAGTATTGCCATTTCAGAGATTGGCATATTTTATTTATTGAAAAATGAATAAACAACCTTTATATTTTTCAAGTAGTTTCTGTACTTTAAAAAAAATTAAGTTATTGCTTTGGCAATTTATCCCCTTCATATTTTCTGGCAAAAATCAACCAAATAATTGTGACAATGATTCCAAATTAATATCTATATTAAGGTATTAAGGTAGTGCCGGATTAACCTTGTAGCAAGAGTAGCATATGCTAAATGCTATTCTATAGTAATATACTCGTGGGACAGCTGAAAATGTGGATTGGTACAATCAAGTCAGATCTTGAATTGGTATCTGACCGTCACATATATGGTGTCCGCTGTTGGAATTGTGACTGATTGACAATCAGTGCGTCGGACTTCTGTAATCGCTGCAAATGGTTACCTTCTGTTTGCGATGCTGTGAATTCACTGGTTGGAGCTGGCTCAACCCATCGCAGGTGAATGCTAACATAAGTACAAGTATAGTAATATAACTGCCTTCAACTTTTATGAACAACTGGCTGTTTAAAGTTGATCCAATACTTGGAATACTTCTGAGATCCAATGCACTTTAAATTAAATAAATTACAAATTGAATGGCAATGGTTATTTTTATTGGATGCAAATTGACTTGCCATTCTATTTCTCTATTTCAGTGCAGGAAGCTCATCATACAATAATTGAGCTTAATTATTATTTTTCTCATAAATAAGATTGGTTGAAAAAATCAGATTATTAATATATTATAGACATCATAATGCTAGTCCCCATTAAATCAAATGGGATTTTTAAACAGGTAAGAAACATGTAATTGTGCAGTTTCTATTTTAACTTTATGCTGTTACACCAAACTATGGCACAAATAACAAGTTTAAATTAATATAGTCACATTTTCAATGTTAGGCAACAAAAACAAATTTGTATTATATTAGGGTTGTGTATCGGGAAAGAATATTTAACATGTGCATCTTATATGCTTAAGTAACTGCTATATTTGTGAAATCGTTTAATGTTATATAGCATTTAAGCTTTGTGTCTTTAGGTTTGGCTTAAAATGAAATCAAGGTCTATAGAGGAAGGGTCCACACATTGAAATTCATCCTATAATTTACCATATCTAAGCCGTCATCTTCCAGGATTAACCTTCTAAATGTCTTAAACACATTGGTTAGCAGGTAAAATATCAAGCTGTTGGTACAATAGATAGTGGAACATTTGTGTTCATTTCGATTACACCACCCCCTTGTGCTTAGCTGATCTGTACACATTGGTGCTTCAAATATGCAGTTGGGTCCATAAAAATAATTATAATTAGATAAAATAGATTGGGTTTTGTAATTTAAGACCTCTTTATAACATATACTACAGGCCCTACACTAGGTGTTAATCTGGCTCTGACTGAAGGTTACAATTAGTTTGCTTTCCAAGCATTATTTTTGTATTTTAGTTGTTTGCATGGCCATAATTTTAGGCTTTTCTACTCTGATCATTTTATATTGCATTTTCAATCTGCTATCAGGAATCAATTTTAGTAGAATATTTTAGATTTGCCAAATATCCACATACCTATGTTCTTGGAAAGATAAGTTCTAAAATAAAGTTAGCTGAAATTATTTTTTGTTGTGTAGTTTTAATATTTCTCAATTTTTCCCCCGCATATCTTAATATTTTCATACTTTTTCACAAATCATTTCACTCGTGTAGGACCTTTCATATCAAGAAACCCTGTCAGTTCCTTGACTCCTTTACTGTTTATCAGTTGTTAGTATGCTTAGTAATATATATTTGTGTGTCTATTTGTCTTATATATTTTCTGCATGATTCTGCACAAGCCTGCTGCACCTCTCCCATCCCGAAATAGTAATGGTGTGTTCTCCTTGAATATCATTGGTGTCCACAGGACTAGCATTTTTTTGTTTTTCTTTTTCAATTTACTGAAGTTTATTTACCAATTGTTTGTTCATTTTCTCCATTCTAATTATGTGAGGATTTAAATACATTTTTTATATTGTGAAATATCTCAATGTTAGTTGAGATAATAAACAAATCATATACCATAAGCACTCTCTTTGAAGGAATTTCTTTTTTTTATAGACAAATTTCTCTACAGTTATCAATGTCCTCATGTGATCTTTATATCATGAACTTGTAAATTTTTTTTTTTTAAATTTTGACAAATGCTAGAATGTACTTGGTGCTTGACTTGTGTGTTTGTGTGTGACATCTTCTATATTTTGCTCTATCAATATTTTGAAGTAAGCTAGCACAGAAACTGTGTACAACTCAATTCCCATAGTCATTTCACTTTACTTCTGTCCCTTGTGAAAGGAATGATGGTCATCATAGACACTTTCTTCACTTCTAATGTATCTGAAATGTTATTTGTAGGTTACTTAAAATATCAATTTCTTGCACATGTCAGCAATATTAAAAAATTTGCATTAATTCTTAAACGTTTAACATGAAATTGGTCACATAAAAATGAAAGCATGATTGCTTTTGTTAAACAAACTGTCTGCGATAAGATGTTTTTAATAAAATAAATTTTTCGAACTATTAACCTCACCTTTAGAGATGAAACATTTTTTTAATATTTACATCTACACTACGTTTCAATCTCCAATCGTCCATTAGGTGTCTTATTCCTGGTTATGTAGATAACGGACTAGATTAATAGGTGGCAGTTGTTAGAGTTGGCTAGAATAACTAGCGGTATTCGTTCTGGCTCACTGTGCTGAGTTCAAATCCTGCCAAGGTCAACTTTGCCTTTCATCCTTTTGGGGTAAACTACCAGTCTAGGGCAGTGGTCTGGTGAAATCGTTAGTATCGGATGGCATGCCTCATGGTATTTGTTCCAGTTCATTGTGTGATGAGTTCAAATCCCGCCGTAGCCTACTTGGGTGGTAAACTTAATCTGTCACCTGGTTTAACATCACCACCTAGTCCTTGGGTGCCTTTAGCGAAGTCCACTCTGTTGCAAGCATTTGGGCCAGGTCTCTAGTTTGAGGATACTTTCCTTCCTCCTTCCCACCAGTCTCGGAGACCCTGAAAAAGGGTGATGGACACTGCCTTCCCTCCTGAATGACTGATAAATAAAAATATAAAAAAAAAGGAAAAACTAGGAACCTTTATTTCTGAACTCAGTAATAATACTCTTATCGACTTGGCCACTGACGTATGTACAATTATTACATTTTTCATTATTTAAATTTATCTTTCAGTAAAGTCAGCCATTTAAAGGTCAGAGTAGAGGATCATTGGAAAGCCTTAATGATAGGAGCAACATTTAAATCAGGAATTGCTGAATTCATGTGGTGTAAGAAAGGAAAATGCATACTGCTATAGAGTGAAATTTCCTTATGGAAATATCATTCTAAAGCAGTGTGACCGGATAGAGAACTTACAGAAAAATTAGATGCAGTACATATCATGCTTGTTGATAACCCAGTTAGTATGCCAATGCTGACATCAGCTTAATATGGTTGCCGTTACTGAAAGATAAATTTGAATGACCTAAAAATGTAGCATTAACTCTTAACATCCTGTAGGACATGGTTCCACACAGTACCACATCATCAAATTTATGCGTATCATTCAAATATATATGTGGTAAAAGTGAAATATTTTTGTGTGAAAACACCTGTGTTTCTTATCTGTTAATTTCATAATAAATAGGCTGTAAAAAAAACACCATTTTTAGGTATTTTCTTCTCAATAATTACAGGACTTAAAATTTTTCAACAGGATGTTAAGAGTTAATTGTACATGCATCAGTGGATAAGTGTTATTACACTTAGCTTAGAAATAAAGGTTCCTGGTTTGATTCCAGTCCAGTGCTATGTAAATATCCAGAAATAAGACTCCTGATGACAATTGGAGATGGAAATGCTGTATAGATGTAAATCATTTTAAAAAAAGTTTCATCTTTAATCTTATTAAAAACTCATCTCAGACATTTAGGTATTTAAGGTTTATTTAATAAGTCTTCATGATTTTAATTTTACCTGACTGATTTCATGTTAAAAGTTTAAGAATTAATACAACAAAATCTTTGATTAATATTGCTGATATGTGCAAGAAATTGATATTTTAAATAACCTAAGAACATTTCAAATACATGAAACGTAAGGAAAGAGTCTATGATGACCGTTATTCCTTTCATATCTAAAGATGAGGTTAATAGTCGAAAAATTAAATATGTTAGGGTTTTAGGATTTTTTCAATTAAATTAGTAATTTAAAATGTCTCAATATGTTTAAGCTTTAATTAAATTTTGAAACTTTAGTAACTCATAAACTTTAAAACTATTATCATCCTATGAAACATATACATGTTTGTGTGAGCCAAATTTAGGAAGTATATGTATTAGATGGTTGAAAAGGTGGTTCTTATCTTGAGTGCCAGATTATAAAAACATATTCCTGAAATTGCAATATTGGTTATTGAGAATTATAACTCAATTGTGATTTTAAAACATCATTACAATTTGGCCTACCATATATCTAATTATCCTGTCTGTTTTTCTCATCCTATTCCATTCTTTCTTTCTTTCAGTTAGTTCCACAATGTTAGTATAGTAGGGTACAATTTATTATTTTTAACATTACTCAGGATAGCTTGCTAAGTTGTGAACTTAGCACTCTAATTTTTTTAAATTATATGCGTACTTATTAAATATCTGCTAAAAGTTATACTGAATGACAATCAATATCTTTATTCCTGCCTTCTAAATTGATCGGAGAAAATGTTTTGCTTTAAATTAAATGTGTAAATATTTTTTATGACAAATTTATATCTGCTTTGAAAATATGTTCAAATTATTTAATATTATTTTAACTCCACTTTCAATATCATTGCTATAGAGAGCTCCAAGTTCATGATGGATCCAACAGGTTTTGTGTTAACCCTTTTGTTACCGTATTTCTAATGAAATACACTGCCTTTGGAGGGGTTTAGTAAAATAATTAACTTTCTCATTGAGTTGGTGTTTGGAACATAACTTACCAAAAAGTTCTTACATAAAATTTTAATGGAATGTTTAAATTTAAATATGAACACTTTAAAAGAAATGGTTTTTTATCAAAGAACCAAGGGCGGTTTGGTATCAAAAGGGTTAACTCACCACTAATCAATTGCTTCTTATCCTTTCCAAATTTTAGGTTAACCTTTTTCTTTCCTTTTACACTGGCATTTTCAAAACTGTCCCACAGGCTTTGGTTAATGTGAGGCATATGTGTAGCAATCACAGCCAATCTTGTTTGTTTTCACATTCTTCAAGGTTCTTAATTACTTTTTATCAGATGCCTCAAACCTGCTGTTCCTTCCGTCGTTCAGGTGCATTTAAACATCCACAGTAATTATATTGGGTATGTACTGCCTCTTGTCTGTGGTGTGACGTATAAAATTTGTCAGCTACCTGCTTACGCCTCTTTTTGAGTTGAATCTTTTCTACCCGTGGATTTTCTTTTTCTTTTTTATGGAGATAGTTATAACACAATAACTATTCAAACTTTTCTGTTCAATGAAAACAAATGTAGGCATTTTTGTATGCTTTATGATTTTATTTGCTATTCAATGTAAGTATTTCAGTCTTCACTTGTGCATTTTGTGTCACAGCTCAAAATTATACACTTCTATATCAAAATCGTATTTGTCAGGGGCTTTTTTTTAAATGTTTAATGTGTAAATTATAACTAAATGTCATAGTTGGTAGAAAAGAATTGTATGAGCAGGAATATTGGTTAGGTAATATAAACTGTGAATTATATTTTTTTCTAATATAGTTTAATGATATAAAAGGAAATGTCATTTCGAGTATACACATTTTTAATCATTTGTTTTTTTATTTGAACATTTTTTCAATCTCTTTCAATGCCCAGAAGGCTCGTTAGAAGTAGACAGCTTCTGTTACCTAGGTGCCTTAATCAGCAGTGGAGGTAAAATCAGACTTGGAACCACACAGCAATGCCTGTGCACATATTAGTCAATAAGAAAACAACTTACAAATGCCTAAAAGCTGTCAAATCTTAAATTGATGACAATTAAGATGTTTAAATCTAAATCACTAACAAAATCAAATACGACTAAGTATTAGCCAATTTTCATTATAAAACTAATGGAAGAGAAATAAAAATTACTAATTTTTCAGAAAATAGAATATTACAGCTGAACAACCTCAACACTCACCATTATATTATATAATTAGTGTACCCATGTCGTCAAAATGACGACAGTTTTAATTAGAGACGGGTGAAACCATTGATAAATTTCTTACCTAAAGTAATAGTAAAATATTATACAAAAGACTTAGAATGATAATTTGTAATGTGACAGTACATGCCACCCAGTGAAAATGATGGGCCAAAACAATATATAAGAACATAGGCACTTATGCTGTCGAAAATAACAGCATTTTTACTTTAGCATTTTTTACTGGTCCACTAAACTGTTTAATGATAGTTATAAAAATTTAATTATAAATGATGATTCTATATTTACAAAAATATTACGATATTATGTACTAAACATCGAAAGATTTACATGAAATTATCATTATTCTAGAAGTTGTTTTATCATAATATTCATTGTAAAAACTGCAAGTTCCATAAAGATTTCAAGTTTTTCATTGTTATTTATCATTACAGGAAAATTATCTTAAAGCAACATAAAGCTAACTTATTACACCAACCCACTCTCATTTTTATTCTCACTCACTCTTTCCCTGTTTACCAGTCAGGACAGTTTGATAAGCACCTCATCCTTCCACTCACTCTCATTTTACTTATGCTGTAAAACTCACTCACTTTCTATTTGTCATTTGACAGCCTCCTATTTCCACACTATCTCCTAAGTGTGATAGCAAATGCACATGGCTCATTATTATATGTAGATAACTTTGCAGTAAATTGCTACTGCAAGTTTTTAAAAAGTGAAGGGCACTATGGTAATTAAATTTATATATTTGAATTAACTTAATCTGTATTGGTTTCAGTACAGACTCTTACTATTAGCATTTTCAAATGAAAAAGACATTTGAATAGTAACACACTTTTACTATGGGTTGAATGATGCTAAATACAAGATAAACTGAACTCTATCAGGAATTAAGCATCCACTAAGATTATTGCAAAGCTTCTTTTCATTCTAGTCCTTCAGATAAGAGCTCAGAACTGAGTGTTTGTAGGGGAGGTGTATGCTGATGACCTGAATCTTGTGGTCGAATCTGTCAAAGATCTACAATATTTTGAAACTTTAAAAAATAGACAAAGATGCTAGTTAATTGCAGGGGACCCACGAAAATCTAGCAACAACTGGGAGTGGCCTTGCTCGGCATGAAGGAACACAATACTGTAAGTAGACCAAACATTGGATGCACAAATCTTGTGATCTTTTGTAAATTTACAGGGAACTACTATATGCAATGGACAAGGTTTGAAATATAAACAGAAAAAGTAAAGTCCATATGACTAGCTGAATTTGGGTAAGTTTTACTAATAGGTCATAGAATTTGCTCTATTTGGTGTACCATTAGAAGTGGAGCAGAGGTTGTAATGTGAAGGTTATGTATAAGAAGCATGCAGGTGTTTGGCAGTGATGAATGAGCAGAAATATAGAGAATAGCAGAATAAGTATGATCATTGGAATGGGAATGGTTGAGTGGTGGTGAGTTGAAATATCATGTTAACACATTTGCTCAATTACATAGTTGTCTTGACATATTCTCTGGAACCACCTATCCTCAAGGATCTTTTATTCTCTTTAACTTCAACCTGATGTCATTTTTCACAAATCTGTTGGTTGTTGGGGCATTCTACTCTTGAGTTTGGCTCAGTTTATATGCCATTCTCGTTTTGTTGATTTTGTTCCTCGTCTCAGCTGAGTGGTTAATTACCAGCTGGGAGGGGTTTTATTTATTTTTTTTCGACCCCTTATAAGTTCCAAAAGCCTTGTTCACATCTGTATCTAGTCTGTTATTTTTCAACACTGTGATTAAAATCAGCTACACTATCACCACCTTTTATGGTAGTTCTCACAGGGACCTCACAAAATCCTACTTTTTTGCTTGACAATCCTTTAAGTGGAGAAAACGTAGAAGTAGCAGTGGCTGTCATTTCTATGAATAGCTTTAGCATTGTCATATCACAATGTTCTGACTGAGTGGTTAAAAAGTTTGCTTTGCAATCATGAGATCGTGGGTTCGATCCCACTGCATGGCATCTTAGACAAGTGTATTTTACCATAGCATCAGGTCAACTGAAGATGGAAGCCCATCGGATGCACTGGCCTTGTCGAATACTGTCGCACTGATTCTACCTGAGTATTGTATAAGAGTACACATGTCTGTGAAATACTCGGCCACTTACACTATAATTCCATGAGTAGCTAGTTGATTGAACAACTGGAATACTCCTTGTCGAAACTGTTGGTGGATACATTAACTTATTAACTTTTTACTATGTTCTCAATTACGGTTATACTTATTCTAATTACTATTACTTACATGGGCCAACTAGGGAGCCTGTAAATGGTCGCTAGAAATAATAGCCAAATCTCACACTCCTTACCATCTTAAATTACATTGGATAATGTAATTCTCGATGCACTATATCTGAAAATGGGATGATCCTGACTGGAGCATTTTTCATCACAGGTCTGATGGGAGTGTAAACAACAACTTTTACTTACTAGTATTAGATTTATTACCTACCCAAAAGATCTTTTATTCTAATCTATCCATCTCTGATAAGTTTGGTACCTTTCTATTTTACTTTCTGCACATATATAAATCACTTAATTGTAAACATGTTCACTACTCTCCGGTCTCTACTTACATTGATATTGACACTTCTGAGACCAATTAGTTGAAAAGAATGCAAAGATTGCTTGTTGATGGTCAGTCATACTGGACACCAGTCCAATCATGTGCTTCATCAGTATAAGTACCCAGCTCCCTCCTGGTATTTTTCAACTTTTCCTTATGTAGAATAGCATTGGTAGTGATTTTATGACTGGATACCCTTTACGATTGACAACTCCTTCCAATATTAGCTTTGTTTTAGAGAATCCAATCTGTTTTACCACCACCGAGGTGAAATTAAAATTTCCTCTTGGATTTAGAGGTGTGGGTGTTTCCGATTTCAGTAATAAATAGGGAAATTATAAAATTAGTTTTATGTTTAAATATAGAAACCAGTAACCTTAATAAATTGTGATTATGCACTCTTAACAATCAGGAAAAAATAGTTATCACAGTTTTTATTTACAAAGCTGGGTAGTCTTACATTTTTTATAAATGATTATTAAGCAAAATAAGTATTCTTCTGTGGTTGTTTTCTCAAAACTTTGCTTTCTTGGCAAGTTAGTTGGATAGTATGTGTTCAGCTTTATTTAACATGTCATGTTAGGCAAGTTATTGGTCATACAACATATTTACATGAAAGACCAAATACAATAGGATTATGTTCATTCATGCAGGCTCATTGTAATAGGATTTCTTTCAGATATTGGTGTCTAAGGTAGTTTATAACGTAAAATACAGTTGGAGGCAAGCCTCAGCCACTACTCACAGGCAAGGAACACAGGTACAAATTCTTCTGGGTGGGTAACAGCACTGGGCTGGGTGGATTAGGGATTTTGTTGGCAGAGAAATGGATAAATAAATTAAGGTACTCATAGTATGTGACAATGATTAAGCTAGAATAGTCAGACAACATGACAGTAACAGTGATCTCTACATATACACTCCAATCAAGACTGATAGATGAGCAAAAGAACTCTTTCTATGAGGTCCTCTTGCAGACTGTTGATGACAAGTGACCTCATTATCACAGCTGATGACTTTAATGGACATGTTGGGCAACACCATGATGGTTACTCTGATGTACATGGAGGCTATTGACATGGTACAAAGAATAAAGAGGGATCAGGGCTATTGAGTTCTGTGATGCATATGACCTAACCATTTACAACACTAACTTCTGGTAACCTGCCAGCCACATAATCACCTACCAATCAGGTGAACATGCAAGCCAGGCAGGCTTCATATTCACCTAGAAACTGGAGAGAGCTAGTTGTGACTACTGTCTTTCCCGAGTGAAAAATGTACCACTCAACATTAGCGACATCAGAGTAAGAACTAGATGGACTCAAAAACACAAGGGAATCTGGAGAAGGAAGGAATGGAAGCTGAAAGATCAATCAGCCAGATGTAGGTTCAAAGAACTAAGTGATGCATATGACGAGGAGACAGTGATAAGCTTATAAACAGGGGATAATTGGGAACAGGCCAGATCTGTAGATGGAGAAAGGTTCCAGTCAGAAAGGTGGTGATACAGTAGATAGAGCCATGAAAACTAAGAGACATGTCTGGAAAGATTGGAAGAAGTGTGGGGGGGGGGGGCAATATCAGGTACTGAAAAGAGAAACTAGACATCAACTATATGTAGCATGGAGAGAAGCCGAAAGAGGTTTGCTAGTGTTCTGTGTCTAGAGATTCAAAAGCATGAGATGTTCCGGATTGCAAGTGTCAGTGTGTATGTATCAAGACATTTTGGTGGGGCAAGTGTGTTCAGAATGATTGCGGTGCACTTGCTTTCACTGACACTGAGATGAAAGATGCATAGAAATGTTACTACAAGCGTTTGCTGAATATGGAGAATGCATGGGAGAGAGGGGACTATCCCCACCTATTGAAGTTGACAGCTACACAATCAAAAGCGCAATTAAGAATATGGTAGGGAAAGCGGCTGAACCATCAGGGATAAATACTGAAAATATCCGGCAAAGTAGGTTACTCACATAGTCGATCAGGGAGTCGTTATACGCAATGACTGGCATTTTTGGGTGTTAAATTGGGTCAAAGGTTTCAGATCGTGTAGTCATGATGGGGTACACATGGAGTACATGTTTTATTTGTAGGTGTTACATTTTCCTTGATGGCTAGAAAGTATGTAATATGCATCAGGTTTTAGTTTCTTTATGTATAATTTGTGTAATAAATTATTAACTCTTAACATCCTGTAAGACATGGTTCCACACGGCACCACATCATCAAATTAATACGTACCATTCAGCTATATATGTGGTGAAAGTGAAATATTTTTGTGTGAAAACACCTCAAGCACCTGTGTTTCTTACCT
>JAOPJM010324845.1:0-11822 GCA_027124095.1 Muusoctopus leioderma | reverse complement strand
CGAACAGTTTCCGTCTACCAAATTCCACTCATAAGGTATTGGTCAATTCGTGACTACAGTAGAAGACACTTGCCTAAGGTCCAACGCAGCGGAATCGAACGCTGCAACCAGGAACTTCTTAAACAACTCAGCTATGCCTTACAAATGTTGAGATGATTTTAAAAATATTAGTTTGTTATTTTCTAGGGAACAGAGTAAGCCCTATTTTGATGTCTCCCTCAAATCGAGTTTTGCGCAGTTCGTGTTATTATTGATCATTGAAAGGAAAGGACATGGTTTTCACTCCAGAAAAGGAAACACAATCAAAAGTGAACGTGCTGAGATGTTTAACTCTTGTTTTCATATGCTCGCTTCTTACAGGACTTCGAGAAATATTGATTTTTATTAATTTTAGAAAATGCGGTATAATAGGGCAGAGAAGGACTAGGAAATGTTAGAGATTCATATTTGTTGAAAGAATATTAGAAACGTCAAGCGAAGGGAAATCGTTTCAACTGGGAATTGAAACGGAGTTGTCGACTAAAACAGCAATTAGCTTACCTCTTGCTTGATAACGCACGCCTCAGTATAATTGAAATATAGATTTGTTTTTTGTTGCTGTTGTTGTTTAGTCCTTAGTCAGTCCTTTTCGAGCAGACCTATGATGAAAGACCTTGCAGCCGTGAAGATTCGCCTTTCTTTCATGTGTAGGACTATATTGTACAATTTGGTTTTCGTTTTTTTTTTTTTACGACGGTAGGGTGAATTGTTAGGGAGATTTGTCCGCTATTTCTAGCAGGACGATTGAACCTTTTAACAACAGAACCAAGTCACACATTGCCCACTACACCCAGTCCATTCTACCATTCGAACGTCAGCCTTCTGAAATTCTCTCATTGCCCTTGTTTTTCCTGAAGCCGTCAATTTGCAATTATTCAAGAGGAACATTAACCACGTCGATCTCACTGATCTCAAACCAATAATATTGCATTCATATTAATAATTTTTATTTCAATTCACTTTTATTTCCATTAATAATGTTCAGCAAAATTATGCGCATCTGATCTGGATATTTACCCAATATAAACTATGTTTTGATATAATACATTCGTTATCGTACTTGTTACTAAGATATTAATTTATGGAAACCACACTATATCAAAATACACTATATCCATACTATACTATAATCTACTACACTGCCGTTTAATACAGGGTTGTATTCTGACGTACTACATTGTTATACTACTCTATACCATAGCCATTGTATATTATACTATTTATGATACAATATACACTACAACGTAGTGCTTTGTAGGTGTGGTATTGGATTAACACATTCTATGTGAATTAAAGAGGAAGTCAATCAATTCATTCATGTCACCTATATTTCCTATCAGTGTAGTTATATAATAGAATTATTTGAAACCTGGATTTGGCGTAAGTCCTTATTTTATGGCTCAGGTTCAAAAGATCAGTTACACTCAGAATTGTTAGATAACGAAATATTCTGTATCTATTTTCGACGAAGCAGACTGGACAATTGAATATTATTCTTGCAATGAATATAGTGTAGTAAATTGTTTTACATAAAGGTATCTTTGATAAAATTCTTGCGGACAATACTATGCGGTTTAGGCCAGATCTTTACAAATATTATGTTGTTTCAGATCGTTTGCTTATATATCAGTTTAACGTCAGTTGGAAAAAATTTAATAAGGAATACAAATAATCTAATAAATAGTTCATATTAGTAATATTAGTCTTATATGAAACTAACTCGTTTATTAAACTCTGCGGGATATATGATATATCAATGGATTTCTCAACGCATTATATAGCAGTAGAAAAGAAAATAGATATCAAATATAGTTTCTGCGACTGTTGTTAATACTTTTTCGTCGCATGAGCTTTAGAATCCAGTTGTTGAGATTGACAGGAGATTTTAATATTTCCAATTTCGTATAAATTTATACTTGCAAGATATTTGTAATCGAAATTGGTAAAACAAATACGAGTGATGATCAAACGATTGTAGCTGAGTGGATCATATGCTATAAGTGTATTCTTACCTGGAAACAAGAGTCATCAGTTATGTTGGGATGATGTCACCACGAATATGATATCTCATTGAGTATGGATTTGAATTCCATCTCCTTAACTTAATAAACGTAAATCAGTGAATCGTCGGGCCACTCCTGCAGATTGCCTTTTTGTATTGTATCTACAAAACGTTAGCATGTGAAAGGCTGTAAACTGCAGGTTAAGAAAACGTGTATCAATTAAAGATTACCACGAAACCGAACGTTTTAGAACGAAATGCAAGCTTGCAGTTCAGTGAGACTGCACTGCCGTTTCAGTTTCATATTAAAGTCCTTTCTCATCATTTATGTCACTAATGCATTTAAGAAAGGCATGAACATCCCACATCTCAGTGACTTCTTCCTTAAACTATAGGAACCTTACACTTATCTAAGATTTACCAATTATACTCTGCCGGTGCTACTTATAGAAATGTTTTTATACAGCTAGGAGAACCAGTCAGATTTGAGTAACATTGCCAGCGCCTCAATGCAACGCTGTTCATGAGATACGGGCAGTTATGATTTTACTTTTCAACCAGCCTGGAAATAAAGTAAATCAGAGGAGTATGCGTTTTGGTGTCAGATTCGGGGAGGCAGTCAATTTGTAGTACCGAGAGAAAGGATAACTTACCAGTGCATCGTATAGTTATCATTTCTAGTTGTTACTGTTTTCCTCAGGTCAGCTCTGATCAAGCAGATACATGATCAAAGTGTTCCAGCTATGACCATCCCATTTTATTTGCAGAAAATGTATCCAGGACTACATTATCCAATGTGTCCTTCGTTTTTTAAGATTGTTTGAGGGGATTTTGCTGATATTTGAAGCAGGTGTAGCGACCACGTAAAGGCTGACACAATTAAAGGAGCGCCAGACAAATTCATATGCTGCTGTTTACTTTTCGTGCCTCTAGATTCGATAAAATAAGCATCAGTCAATTAATGGAGTCGA
This sequence comes from Muusoctopus leioderma, assembly GCA_027124095.1. Classification (NCBI taxonomy): domain Eukaryota; kingdom Metazoa; phylum Mollusca; class Cephalopoda; order Octopoda; family Octopodidae; genus Muusoctopus; species Muusoctopus leioderma. The sequence continues at coordinate 8,810 of JAOPJM010324845.1, read as the reverse complement.
TGTAATCGACTGTGCTCTCTCCAATAATTCGTGGCCTTGTGCCAATATCCGAAATTATTATTTCTAGTAATATCACACAGTGTGTCAGAAATGTGCAAGGCCATCTATTAAGCTTTGGTTATCCCTTTAGTACACAGCAGTTCAGTATGTTTGGACAGTTCTGGATAGTATATTTCACAACATTATTTCACTTTCATCGAAAACAGTATCCTGTATCGGTATACATATAACCCCATCTACTTTATTTCTTTTAATTAAATTGCTCGGTTATTATTTTAGTTTCGTCTATTCCAACCTCAGAACACCCAATCGCAATTGCCGTAATATTCCTGTTACCTTATGCTCCTTTCTTGCATTTTAAAGGCTAATTGTCCGTACCTTCTCACTTTCTCTTTCTATTTTTCCTGCAGGTATTTTTCTTACTGAGACTGGCAGCATCAATAATCCATAATTGGTTTTGGGGAAGATAATTCATAAAATTATTTCTGACCTTCTGGCACTGGTAGATTTGCAATTGTGTTCTATAAAATCTCAGCAGTTTTCTTTGGGGGGGGGGGGGGCATAGGAAACTGATTTAAACAAAAATATATAATTGATTCTTTTTTTCAACCAATCTTTCTTGCTTTGACCAAGCTACTGTTCATTGTTATGACTTTTGATATAGTGAAAGCAAATAATTTACATACAGACAGAAGATGCTGAACAGTTTCTCTCTTTGTTCCTTCCCTCCATTTCTCCCAACAGCCTCGGAGAGTATGAAAAGAGTCCTGTGACTAAGCGATAAAAAAACAACTATCAGAATCTATTATCGTTATTATTGTTGGCAGAATCATTAAAGCGTGTGACAAAATGACTTGCAGTATTTATTCCGGCTTTTTACGTTCTGCGTTCAAATTCTGCCGGGGTCAACTTTGCCTTTCATCCTTCCGGGGTCGATAAATAATGTAGCAGTCCAGTACTGGGGTTGATACTATCGAATGCTCCCTCCCTCAGATTTCTGACCCGCGTCGGACAAAATGCCTTGCATTATTTAGTTATGTTCTAACCTCAAATCCCGCCAAGGTTAACTTTGCTTTTCATCCTACTGGGTCGATAAACAAAGTACCAGTCAAGTACTGGGTTCGATTTAATCGACTTATCCCTCCCCAAATTTCTGGCATTGTGCTAATATTAGGAAGAATTTGAATTATTATTATTATTATTATTATTATTATTATTATTATTATTATTATTATTATTATTATCGGGGTCGATACAATAAAGTACCAGTCAAATACTGGAGTTGTTGGCCTAGTGTCTGTGTTAAGAACAATTATTATCATTATTATTATTGTGCCTGAGACGATTGGACGTGTTCAATACGCTCTCTCGGTGTTCTTTTGAGGGAGAGATTACCACGTTTTACTTCATGTTAACAAAAGTTGTTTTTTAATTATCTTGCTAAGGCTTTGGAATGTTTGTGTATGCACTCCGTTTACATTGGAGTGGAGAAAATAAGGTTTGTCCTTGAACATTTTGACATTGTGTTTATTGTTTACATTGTGTCAAGATAGATCCTTCCTGTGAATCAACGGTAAAAGGCGCTCACCACAATGGTGTTTCCACTAATGTAAACAGATACACCCCCAAACTTTAATTAAACACACAGAAAATTCAGACACTTATACGTGCATCACATTACAGCACAACAAAAAGAACAATATAACTAAACACAAATCAAATTTAGACACTAATACATGCAGAGTAGAAGACAATTTAAACGCAAACATTGTTAAACATGGTAATAGTAATTGCAGCAGTTTTGCTGCGATCGCTAACCAAGCAGAACTGCTTGATTTTGCTCGACTTCCAGAAGAGAAAAGATATGGAAGAAGTATGTTGCAAGGGACAGTGAATCTGTGCCTTCAGAATACATCGAGGAACTGGCAAAGTAAAGAATAACATACATCTGTATTTCCCAAAATGGGGGAAGATCCCATATGCCCACAAAAAAACAGTTGAAAGAAGCCCTGGACAATGTTTTGGGTGATGGCGTTTCCATCGACAGAAATCAGGCACATGGAAGTGTGTCCCTGCTCTTCAAAACCTAGGACAAGGTGAGACAACAGGCCGACTTGGTACGCCATATACCTGCCCACCGGCTTGTGCTGAAATATATGGAGCGGAAGAACAGAAAAAGATCACAGCTAGGAACATTGATTCAGACGTTCACCTTTGGCTAATCGTCATCTTCGCGGCGCAGTACGAGCAGGTTATTAGCGCCAAGATTAGCAAAGATGACATGTGATCGGTTGGGGTCTGCAGCTCATGCAGGTCCTGATGACCTCCGAAGACCATAGAGCCATCCCGAAGCTGTACTTCATCGGGTGTGCTGAAAGAAAAGTGATATGACTGGTGGTGCAGGGAAGATAGCCCAGCCGTTACAAGTCTGGCAGGGAGTCACTTGAGGGCTTTTTACATTGAGGTGATGGAAAAAACGAAGGGAAAAGAAAAGCGACGTACAGCAGCAGAGGCAGGAACAATAGCAACAGGCCCCAGAAGCTACGCTTTCAAGAGTACCACCGGTCGCAGCTCCGAGGATGGTGAAAATAATCGACCCCAGTACTTATTCTATCGGTCTCTATTGCCGAACCGCTATGTTACGGGTGGTAAACAAACAGATACGGAGACAAACACAAACACATATATACATATCTATATAGACGACGAGCTTCTGCAGTTTGCGTCTGCCAAATTCACTCACAATGCATTGGTCAGCCCGAGGCTATAGAAGACACATGCCCAAGTTGTCACGCAGTGTGACTGAACTTGAAACCACATGGTTGCTTAGCGAAGTCCTTAACCATACTTATGCCTATATATCTATTTGTTTGTGTGTGTGTGTGTGTGTGTGTGTGTGTGTGTGTGTGTGTGTGTGTGTGTATGTGTGTGTGTATGTGTGTAATTTACTGGCGCTATAGCCATACACTCAGAAAGATAGGCATGTGCACATACATACACAGAATATATTTTCATAACCATATGTGTATATGATATACAAACATGAATTTGTGTGTCAATGTATGCATAACAAATAGTCTGAGGTTTAGGTTTACAAATATTACGTACATTCACCACCCTACACACCCACATACACCCCAATCTGCGTATCACCCTTCAGCCATGGCATTTATTATATTTTCGATGCTTTAATATTTGACTTTTGAATTTCATTTTAGTATCGCTGTGAAAGCCCCTATTTATCCGCTCACTTCCTCGCCAGTTCAACTGCCAGTTAGCGACTTCTCCCGGTGCTATTCTTCACTTTCCTCTTTATCATCTAACAGTAATTCCTATATCTAAGACTAGAACGGACATTGCTTCTATTGCCGCTTTCAACCTACCGTGCTTTTTTTTTCTGCTGACTCACGGAGAAAGGCTTGTATGTGTGTGTATGTATGAACAGTGGACGATTAGCTAATTTATAAGCCTCTCTCCGCACATCTTCTCACAGCTCAGCCATCTATCGTACAGGCAAATAGTTCACTATTGTCATGCAGTTTTTTCCCTGCCTGAGGAGCCGTCTGCATGTCGGAGAAACTCCAATCAGTGTAACAGATTACTGGATCAGCCGAAATAAATTTTATATATATATATATATACACACAAGTTGGGTATAGTACGTACTATTACCTCTAAGAAATAAAGAACTCAGTACATTTGTGGAGTAAAATTATATTGTGGGAAATGGAAAGATGAATGTCGCACAGTGACCAGTGGTTTCATCCAGGGAGCGAATCTTTGGACTATTCCGAAGATTCCCCCCACCCCGAGACATAAAACGCCAATATTAAGCGGTGTAAACATGAACACATGCACGGACGCCGACACACATGCACACACACACACATACACATATATATATATATATATATATATATATATATGTATATTTACATATAAATCCACGCTATCTCCGCAATGTCAGTTGGAATTATATGAAGTCGGCGTCACAAGTGCTCAATGCATATAGCAGGGATATGAGAAATCTCTAATGGGTGACTTATCCTTCCACACGACCGAATGTGCATCTACGGACCTGCATGTATTCAATGCAAAAAATACTGCTAGTGACGAGAACAGACAAGGAATCATTTTAAAAATAATGGTAGAATAAATTCCAAGGCGACAATTAGCTTTCCGCAGCCAATGCGAGGCTCGGCTAAATTCTATAAGGATAGAAAAAATTCCTGAGCGACAATTAGCTTTCCGCAGCCAAATTCTAAAACATAAATACGAAATAATTACTTTCTCGACTCGTAACTTTCCTAGACCAGGGGCCATATTTGGGTATAATATACCCGGTTTCCATCGACACCGTTTATGTTGTGGCATACCAACAACAACGAATTGGGTTTCTTCAGCAGGACTCTGAAAGGCGCTCCGTATATGACACACACGTCTTACCGATCTTCCTCATCTGCCACGACTGCTTACTGCTATCGTTGACGCACGCTGGTAGGCAGGAGCAGGCAATATATATATATATATATATATATATATATATATATATATTTGAGAAATCTTGTGTAGGCATATGTACATCTTCTCTTCCGCTTCTTTCCTTTTTCCTTTTGTATGTATCTATCACCCCTGCTTCTCCGCTGCTACCACTGTGTTGAATCCCTGTGTTTTACTTCGCTACCCTCCCTGTTTGTAATTGGAAACTTTACCGATCCCAGTCTTTTTCTTTTCTTTCTCTCTAGCTCTCTTTCTATCGATATCGATTTCTTTGTGTTTTTATCTTCTCTCTCTCTCTCTTTCTCTCTCTCTCTCTCTCTCTCTCTTCTCATTTTACTACTGTCAAATCCTTTTACTTTCTTTCTGCCTCTCTGTCTCTCTCTCTTCGTCTCATATTTTTGTATTTCCTTTCTCTCTTGCTCTCTTTGTCCCATATATCTCTATCCTTTATCTGCCATTGTCTTTTCGTAATGCGGCTGTTCATTATGCTGGTATGACCTAGATGATTTTAATTAATTGAAGCAGGAAGACAAATATTGTGGATGCGAGTTCAAATTACGGGCACGATCAAATATAGACTTGACATTTATGGGCGAGTCACTACATATGATGTTTCTTTCAATAATGCTATGGAAAAGATGTCCCCCACCTACAACGTCCTCTGCTACCAAATGCAAGTGTAATATAAGGGCAGAAGAAACAGATGAACTGCGACAACAAAGAATTGCAAACAGAAGACTTGAGACCATCAGTGAATGTGATGTTCGCCGTGGACAGATTGCTACCAGACAGGCTGCAATAGACCACTGAAATGCTTCAAATTGTACTGGTAGCCCTCGATAGATGGACGAACAAACACATGATGAAATGAGATATATTCGCCATTTTAGCCACCCGTACCTCTTCATTACTTTCTCGTGCAACTCCAAATGAAAACAAAATCAAGAAGAGATCCTTCCAGGCCAAACATACATTCACATGTTTGATCTTACAGCCAGGGTTTAACATTAAAACCTGAGTATGATGATGGACTTGATTACTAAGTGCCACATATCTCAACCAGTCAGGTGTCACACGTATATAATAGTAGGGCAAAAAGTGGCTTACCACATGTTCACATCTTGATCTGGTTAACGAATAAAATTCACCCCACTCAAATTGATTCCATCATATAAGTAAAGTTTCTAAACTCTGGCAGGGACAAAGAGCTCTTCAATATTGCTAAACCTGAGAGGATTTTTGGTCCACGTGGTGCCCTAAATAGGAATTCACCTAGCATGGAAGACGAGAAATACAACAAATGGTTACCAGCACTATTTGTCAATGAGACCCAAACAGGTGATGATGGCTATTCAAAAAACCAGAGAATAAATGTTTCCAAACTTTGGTTGGATAACATGAAATTGACAACATATAGAAAATGGCCAATGGGTTTGCTTCATTCTAGTAGCTGCTGCACACCAAGCATAACAACCAAGGACACAACACTTACTGCTGTTTTCAAGCTGTGCCAGTATGATCACTTTACAAAACATTTCTCTTCTATCAGTTTCCGTCCTAGTATAAATGGAACAAGTGATGGAAATGAAGAAAGTAAGGTGCCCTGTTGAAGGCCAACCTGACATAAGGTTTGACAGTTCCAATGGAAGAGTGTATATTGTACACTCCAGTGAGCATGAATGCTTCTTTCTACGACTTCTTCTCTATGAAGTGCAATCTCCAATTTCATTTCAAGATCTTCAACAGTCAATGGTGAAGTTTGCGCCACATACAGAGAGGTACGCTTTAGAGTTGGATTGCTAGAAAATGATTCCCAGTGGGATGCAACATAGTGTCAAAAGTTTGTATATCACAAACAGCTTAGAGTCTTAGGGTTCTTTTCTCAATACTTTTAAAATATTGTCAACCATCTAATCTGTTTCAGCTCTGGCTCAGGTATCATGATGACCGTGCCGAAGATTTCAAGCACCACGCTCAACAGATGAATTCTGACAGATGAAATTTGCAATGCAACCTTCATCGACAATGAAAATAAGCTCAAGCATATGAATCGCCAAGAACTTCAGAAATATGGCCTTCTTCAACATAACCCAACTGAAGTTAATAATCTATTAAAAGCAATTTTGAAAGAGACATCATTGTTTGGATTCTTTATCATTGACGTATGTTGTTAGTGAAAGAGACATCATACACTAACATCATACGTCAATGATAAAGAATCCAAACTCACTGCAGACCAGAATGCAATCTATTCTTCTATTATTGATAGGGTTCAGCAATAAGAAACTGGAATTTGCTTCGTTGATGCTCGTGGTGAAACTGGAAAAACATTCCTGATCAGTCTATTGCTTGCCAAAGTTCCTCAACCGAAAGCCATAGCAATTGCAGTTATTTATTTAGGTATTGCCGCCAAACTCTTTCCATGAGGCGTACAGCACATTCTACTTTCAAGCTTTTCTTGCACTTGGGTGCAAATGATGCACCTGTTTGCAGCATTGCCAAGAATTTGGAAACCAAATAAATTCTTTAGATATGCCAGATGATTATCTGGGATGAATGCACAATGGAACACAAGAGAGCTCTGGATAGAATATTGCAAGACTTACGTGACAATAAAGCTCAAATAGATGGAGCAGTAGTGATGTTGTCGAGTTTCTTCTGTCAGATGTGCTCTTTTGATTTTGAAAACTTCATTTTCCAGTACGCATAATGTCTGCCATGCCAATCAATACATTCCAAGGGTAAATATGGACAGTTACTGGAATGCATCTTGAGAAATTTGCTTTGCTCGTGGCCCAATCAATATATAGGATGCTCAAGAGTTGGAAGCCTCTCACCCATATCTGCATTTTGACTTACTGGTAAAACCAAAAATAATGCTTTATTCTGAGGTGCTTATATGACAGTGTTAACAATTCTCAAGGTTATGATGAGTACATATCTAATATTATATAAACTGGGACTCATAACAAATCTTAATATCAGTTCTTTATCGCTGCATATATTACACCTGTCCAGATTCAATATTTTAATGTGTAAGTTTACTCTGGGCACTCCGGTATCCACACGTTATAAGAATGATTTTATTTCTATGGGTGGTTTACCTCCTGTAGCGGTTGGCTCCCTTGGCAACTAGAGCAAAGACGGAAGAGTTGTCTCCGTGGTGTGTGAAACTATTCACACGGGGGACCGGATGTTATCTTCAGCCTCGTTCTGGTTGCGAACTGCTAACACAGCCTCTTTCCACTTGAACGCCAAGCGAAGCAGACCGTGTTCGACACAGCTCCTGGAAAGCAGCAACGAAGCCACTACGACGACGGCGATTATGAACGACTATTGCCAACCAACAACGACGACCATTGCCAACCCGTTCAGTACCTCCGAACCTTGCACGACTCCGCCGCTAAATAAATATATTGTATATATATATATATATATATATATCATGGTCGTGTTATCTATCTTTGTAAGGTAAACTTTCTATTCCTTTTGCATAAATTCTTTGAACAGTTAGCAGACAACGTCATCTGTTACACTCCCAACACTCCGTTTTCTATATAATTATATATGTATTCATTCATAAAAACATGTTCATACATAGGGGTACACATAGTTTCATAATATCCGGCTTTTAAGCGAACAATAATACAGCAGAAGGACACCATTAATAGTTGGCGTCCATGGATTCAATAATTGATATTCGATTCGAAGCCGGATATTAGGAAACTCTGAGTAACCCGATTTATTAACAGGTTTTTAGGAATACAGACATATACATTTCAACTCTATAATTCTATATACGGTGTACCTTTAACAAATATAACTTGTTTTGATCTGTTATGAATGTATATATATATATATATATATATATATATATTGACGAACCGACCACACGTTGGAGAAAGAGCAGAGTAATGGGAGACTGGATCGGATTAAATAAATGTTATATATATATAGATAGGGGTTGCAGGTTCACAATTTCGTCCTGGGAAGCACTCGATGTGAGTTGAGGCTATCGATAATGGTGCTCGACACACGACAAAGCAGTTGTTTTGACGAGGTATTGAGCTATCGGAAATCCTTCACAGAGTATATTAATAATGAATGACAAGATGGATTATAAATCAAAGCATTTTATTTTGTGACGGCGTTTCAACATCTAATCTGTGATGGGTGAATAAGGGTTTGAGAATATAGATATTCCCCAAACTATCACACTCGTCACATAATTTGTTGATTAGCGTATCATCGGACAAATAGATTGATTGTAATTTATTCAAAGACAATGGAGTTCTTAAGGCAGTTGGGAT
>JAOPJM010324744.1:0-11822 GCA_027124095.1 Muusoctopus leioderma | reverse complement strand
GGAATTCAGGCTACCATGAAACAGACTGTAAGATAGCCATTTATTTCGTTTGTGTTGTTGTTTCTTTGCAAATATATTAGCTCTTTTACCCCCATTAAATTGAGCGCTCTATTTACATCTTTGTCTACAACTCTCCGTAACTATATATATATATATATATATATATATATACCACTTCCAGCTTCAACAACCTTCCCACAGGGTTACACACCCCAACTACGATACCTTAGCGCACTCCCATACACCATCATTAAGGGATATTTCAATGCATACATGCTGGCGCAAAAATAATACATATAACACTGGAAGTGACGCAATACTATCACAACTAAACTTCCTTTACACCCTAAATAACCTACAACAACATACCCACATACTTCACCAAGCTAACTACAACAACTCCTCTCCAGACATCCCTTTCCGCTCAAGACACCTAGCTACCACAACCACAAAGTAAACAATTCCCAAAATCTCCAGTGACCTGCTCACGATCACCACAACATACATCCATTGGTGTAGCAAGAGTTCTCAGCACCCGAGGGCGAACACACTTTTGGAGCCGCTACCTTAATTCACAGACATGAAAGGCCAGAGAAAATGTTGCGCCCCTTTACACCCGCGCCCGAAGGGGTGTGATTGACCCCCCCCCCCCCCCCCCCCCCCCCCCTCCGCCCCCACCTTGCTACACCTCTGCACACATCAATGAACATCATCATGTAAAGAACATCACTCACTCAATAAACATCATAACACATCAATGAACAAAACAAAATTACTTTCTCAAACTTTAAAATGTTTAATAGAACCACTTCCACAGAAAACAGAATTAAGGGTCACTGAACCAAACAACACCACAATTGTCAACAGACCCATGCAGTACATTCATTCAATAAAATAAATGAAGGCACTTTCAAAAATGATATTCCACAAAGCAAGATTTAAAAAAACAACCACAATTACACAAGCGAAATAGACAATCGGGGTCAACTTCAAACACAGCAGAAATAAAGCTTGACCTGTTGAAAATAGTAGTCAAATCTCCCTCAAATCACATCCTATCGTCTTATAAAAAGAAGCATATATTGGACGACTTAGTCCTGAATATACAAAAAGACGTGATGGTCATGGCTAGAACGTCTTTGATCATACGTGTGTTTGATGAGGGGTGACTTAAGGCTAAGCAAGAACAATAATCGCATCCCTTCTTATCTGCAACACCAGAGAACATCAAATACAACTAATCAATAACATAAATAACAAAGCTGACCCAACCCGACACAACAACACTAACAATCTAACCAACATAATGTAAAAGGAATTTGCTTTATCAGAAGAAAGCATATGTAATAATGGTATGCTGTTCACTTTCCTTTGTGAATTCGCTTGTTTTACAATAATAGCACAGAAGATTAGTAAAATGATAAACATAGCGGGTTTGTGAGCAATACCGAGTTGGTGGAAGTTGAAACTTGTTTTTTTACTCTCTTTTCAAAATTCCCCGACTAGAAAAGGGGAAAAAGAAATTATCTTTTAACGGAAAAAACAATGTATTATGAATCCATCCCTAGTAAAATATTTACGAATTGTGTTTCTTTATATTTATTGTTTCTAAGCGTGCACACATACACACACACACACACGTGCGCACATACACACGTGCGCACACACACGCACACACACACACGCGTGCGCACACATACACACACACACACGCACGCACGCACGCTCGCACGCGCACACACATAAAATGTTGGGGAATATACATACACTAAAGGAAAACAATCAAGCTGCACTGAATTCCAACTATCTTCTGTTTCAGGAAAGGGCTTGTGCTTCACTATGAACTTCGTTTTCTTTTTTTTTTGTTATCGCTCACAAAACGTGGCCTGAATACGATTCTCAGTTGTCACCAGCTCACTTCAATATGTGATTCTAATTCGCTTCAAAGCCACATAAAGGAATTTCTCCTTCCCTAAAAATCTGAGCACTCGAAGCTACCGAAAGAGCTTCTACATGGTCACGCGACTCGTTAGAAATAGCAACCAACGTTGCATTTTACAGAAAATCTTGAATCCGAGGGAACAGATGATGGTCTGCGTCGCCAATGGGAAAGTTTAAGACAGGCAAAGTTCATTTGCTGCGAGGAATGTAGAGTTTAACTTTAGGGTCTTACCTTTCGCCCGAGAGTGAGAAAAGAAGGAAAAAGTTGTGTTGTCGCAACAGCACTACTTTCTTTCTTTCCTCGCTTTCAGATGAAAGGAAAAGTCCAAAACGTTAGCCTAGACAATAACTTTTTCCTTTTCTTCGCTTTCAGACGAATAGTAGGACGCGAAACGTTAGAATCTACAATCCTCACGGCAAATGAACTTAACTTATCTTGAACTATTTATTCTTAATCCCAAACACTCCATCAAGTTAGACTCCAGCTAAATCTGGAGAGTTAATAGAAATGTTTAAGGGTGCAGCCATTGCTGTGTGCTTAAGAAGTACACTTTGCAACAATGTGATTTGGGGTTCGATCCCACTGCGCGGCACCTTGGGCTAATGTCTTCTATCTTAGCCTCAGATCGACTAAAACCATGTGAGTGAAATTTGGTAGACGGTAACTGCATGGAAGCTGGTCAGTAGAACCGTTCCTGTTGTTGGGTGGTAGATTAAATCCATCACCCGGTTTATCACTACCACCTGACCCTTGTGTACATTTATCGGAGTCCATTCTGTTGCAAGCATTCGGGTCAGCTCAGGTCCTCGGTCTAAAGATAACTTCTTCCTTTCTTCCCACCAGTCGAGGAGTCTCACAAAAAACGTTCATGGACACTGCCCTTCCCCTTCTCATTAAGCCATGAGAAGAAAAAAATACCAATCTAAAAAGATTTTTATATACGCACAAAAGATACTTGAAAACGCTTGGAGAAAAGTGATCCCTCTATTGTGTAAAAGATGATGACAGCTTTAACGTAGAGATAAGTTTCCATCCAGTGAATCAAGCCCGCGATGCAAGTTTCGATTCCTGATTAAAGCCATTGCATTTTAATTCATTTAACGTCACCAGTACCTTGAGAATGGTATGAATGTCACGATTTTCTATTCTCCCATCTCCTTAGATTATATATTAAGTAAAAAAAACCTCATGTTGGTTGTTTACTTAATCCGTCATGCGGTTAAACCATCACCCGGCCCTAGTGTACCTTTAACGGAGTCCATTCTGTTGCAAGCAGTCAGACGAGGTCTCTGGGGATAAGATATCTCGATACCTTGATGCGCTGCTTCCTTCCACAGTAATCCATGCGCTGCTTCCTTCCACAGTAATCCATGCGCTGAGGTTGCCAGTCTCAGGTGTCCTTCAAAAAGATCATGTGCGTTTCCCGTTCTCTGAATAAGCTTGTTCGATCCTCATTCCTGGCTATCCCCGCCCCAAATCATGTAGTCTGACCATGGAGACTAATTTCAGAGCAAGACTAAATCCACATGGATATGCCACCGTATACATATTTATTTTAAAAAAAATATATATATATGCTGATTCTTTTTTATCTACTTCTAAAGGATGAAAGGTACTGCTGTGGCTCGAACTAAGAACCGCAAAACACGAAGCTAGATGCCAGAAAGCATGTTCAACTTTCTAGTGTTTCAACTGCAATGAACACTCGTTCTGTAATTTGCTCTTAACCTCACTTCCAACGTTATCATCAACAACCAGATACAGGAAAGATGATATTCCGTCTATATCTTTCATTGATAAAATTATTTTCCGCTCAATAGAAATAGTACTTGAGAATTCACTTATAACTGCATGTGTTTGTATCTGAGATGATAGCATACATTTTTGTTTACAACAATCTTCATTGTCTTTGTAGTGATGTTTATACCGCCTCCCACTAAACACTGCCACAGTGTTTCATAGTCGAGAGTAGGATTGTCAAAATACCTATCATGTATGAATATAATTAATAACTGTACTCTGGCTGTATCTACTTGAATGGCTTTTTCAATGATCTAGATATTTCTTTCTAAGACCTAGCCCATTTTCATGTATCTTTCTACTATTTCTTCAAATTAAAGTTTATTAGGTTTAGAAATTAATTTTAAGTTAATAAAATTATTATAATTTAGAATAATTGTTACGGTTTTGTTCAGTTAATTTAATAAAACCACCATAAACAAAACGGTATCAGGATAGTATTAAGACTGCAACTGAGTCGAAACTGTAATGGAACCACAACTGCACCAAATCCGAAATTTCGGCTACAGAACCCAAACTACCTCACCAAAGATTTTGTCTTCATCTATTAATTCAAGCAAGAATACATTGATGCTGCCTTTTGTCACCTTTCTCCAGATGCATCACACTATTTGAACCTGGTACTTCAAGTTAACGAAACACTCGTTACTTATATATTAACGTTATTGCAATGGAAACATATATCTTATCATGGTACCTGTACTCCGTTATAGTACCTATTTATAGTGAAGTAGAGTGAGCCATTCAGAGTTAAAATAAATAAATATATGGAGTCATATCCATATATATTTTGTCTCGTTGTAAAATTAGGCCCCATGGTGTAACATGAAATTTTAAAGTTATAGTTTTTCCTTTTTTATAGAATAAACATATGGTTATGATAAAATATGTACTAAGTAGATAGCTTTTAGTGTATGATTATAAAAGCATAATTGAAGCTGATGGCTAATCTCAGGCTATCTGAATATGTCCACTGGTAAACTTTCGTAAATACTTTATTCTCTGTGCACCAGAATGACCAGATAACAATATACATTATACAAAGCAGCAATAAGCCTAAGCAGCTAATGAAATGAGCTTTTCTGGCTTTTTTTCTCAGCAAAATTTCTAATAACACTAGGAAAACCAATTTCTCTGGCAATGCTTCATTCAATACTCAATCTTGCTCAATCAACAAGTCGGGTTTGAGACATAGTAGACCGTAAAAAGTGTTTGATATGTTTGAGTTTGATAAAAGATATTTTTACTGATGCTACTGTAATTGTCAATATTCTCAAACCAACACAAACATTTAGAAATATCTCACAAAGTTTATAGATAATTAATAAATTTAACAATTCTAAAGAGTTTCACCTCAGTTTTCCAAAATCTGCTTAATGTACTGATGGTAAATGTTGCATTTCTGTTGCAAAATATTCATCGTTAAAGTCAGTGGCATATTAGTGTGCTAACCTATTAGTGTGCTAACCTATTCGCCTTTTTATTTGTAGCTTACTTTCAGACATTGAAGGATATTTCCACAAGCAGGCAAAATGTTCAGACAACAGCTTAACAACATTAAAACGTACAGTTAATCCTGCAATAACATTATCAATCAAAACATAAAATCCAGATTGTCTGAAGTAAGCCTCTTCTGGTGAATCATCTGTCAGTCATTTTCGCCAGGCTGGTATCAGATGTTGTGTCGTCGAGCACCTTTTTTCTTTCGACTTACGCCTCCACGTCCATGGCAATGTTTGATTTCTATTTCAAGATCTGACTCCACGTCTTTGGTTTTATTCCAGATACTTTTCCAGGTGTTTCGTAACTCCATCGAATCTTCAAAGAGAGTTTCAACGTTAGTTGATTTCTCATCCAGCCCACAACTCAGAGGTGCAGGAATAGACCCTAAATAATTATCTGGTTCATAAGAAGTTCGTGATCATTTTTTTCACCTTTCGGTCAACTTTATTCAATAGATTTTTGTAAACACTTAGAATAAATATTTTTTTTTCGAATGTAATGAAGAGATTTTCAAAGGAATTGAGCAGAAAGCCATTTGTCATAACTAATTCAGGCACAATTCATTAATTTCAGCTAAAAAGTTCAAGAAACAAAAATTGGTACTGAATGGGTTAATAAAAAAAAATAGTCAGAAGTAAATGAAATATTGTTTATTTCTTATCTAGCGCTAGATAAGAAATAAACAATATTTCATTTACTTCTGACTATTTTTTTTTATTAACCCATTCAGTACCAATTTTTGTTTCTTGAACTTTTTAGCTGAAATTAATGAATTGTGCCTGAATTAGTTATGACAAATGGCTTTCTGCTCAATTCCTTTGAAAATCTCTTCATTACATTCGAAAAAAAAATATTTATTCTAAGTGTTTACAAAAATCTATTGAATAAAGTTGACCGAAAGGTGAAAAAAATGATCACGAACTTCTTATGAACCAGATAATTATTTAGGGTCTATTCCTGCACCTCTGAGTTGTGGGCTGGATGAGAAATCAACTAACGTTGAAACTCTCTTTGAAGATTCGATGGAGTTACGAAACACCTGGAAAAGTATCTGGAATAAAACCAAAGACGTGGAGTCAGATCTTGAAATAGAAATCAAACATTGCCATGGACGTGGAGGCGTAAGTCGAAAGAAAAAAGGTGCTCGACGACACAACATCTGATACCAGCCTGGCGAAAATGACTGACAGATGATTCACCAGAAGAGGCTTACTTCAGACAATCTGGATTTTATGTTTTGATTGATAATGTTATTGCAGGATTAACTGTACGTTTTAATGTTGTTAAGCTGTTGTCTGAACATTTTGCCTGCTTGTGGAAATATCCTTCAATGTCTGAAAGTAAGCTACAAATAAAAAGGCGAATAGGTTAGCACACTAATAGGTTAGCACACTAATATGCCACTGACTTTAACGATGAATATTTTGCAACAGAAATGCAACATTTACCATCAGTACATTAAGCAGATTTTGGAAAACTGAGGTGAAACTCTTTAGAATTGTTAAATTTATTAATTATCTATAAACTTTGTGAGATATTTCTAAATGTTTGTGTTGGTTTGAGAATATTGACAATTACAGTAGCATCAGTAAAAATATCTTTTATCAAACTCAAACATATCAAACACTTTTTACGGTCTACTATGTCTCAAACCCGACTTGTTGATTGAGCAAGATTGAGTATTGAATGAAGCATTGCCAGAGAAATTGGTTTTCCTAGTGTTATTAGAAATTTTGCTGAGAAAAAAAGCCAGAAAAGCTCATTTCATTAGCTGCTTAGGCTTATTGCTGCTTTGTATAATGTATATTGTTATCTGGTCATTCTGGTGCACAGAGAATAAAGTATTTACGAAAGTTTACCAGTGGACATATTCAGATAGCCTGAGATTAGCCATCAGCTTCAATTATGCTTTTATAATCATACACTAAAAGCTATCTACTTAGTACATATTTTATCATAACCATATGTTTATTCTATAAAAAAGGAAAAACTATAACTTTAAAATTTCATGTTACACCATGGGGCCTAATTTTACAACGAGACAAAATATATATGGATATGACTCCATATATTTATTTATTTTAACTCTGAATGGCTCACTCTACTTCACTATAAATAGGTACTATAACGGAGTACAGGTACCATGATAAGATATATGTTTCCATTGCAATAACGTTAATATATAAGTAACGAGTGTTTCGTTAACTTGAAGTACCAGGTTCAAATAGTGTGATGCATCTGGAGAAAGGTGACAAAAGGCAGCATCAATGTATTCTTGCTTGAATTAATAGATGAAGACAAAATCTTTGGTGAGGTAGTTTGGGTTCTGTAGCCGAAATTTCGGATTTGGTGCAGTTGTGGTTCCATTACAGTTTCGACTCAGTTGCAGTCTTAATACTATCCTGATACCGTTTTGTTTATGGTGGTTTTATTAAATTAACTGAACAAAACCGTAACAATTATTCTAAATTATAATAATTTTATTAACTTAAAATTAATTTCTAAACCTAATAAACTTTAATTTGAAGAAATAGTAGAAAGATACATGAAAATGGGCTAGGTCTTAGAAAGAAATATCTAGATCATTGAAAAAGCCATTCAAGTAGATACAGCCAGAGTACAGTTATTAATTATATTCATACATGATAGGTATTTTGACAATCCTACTCTCGACTATGAAACACTGTGGCAGTGTTTAGTGGGAGGCGGTATAAACATCACTACAAAGACAATGAAGATTGTTGTAAACAAAAATGTATGCTATCATCTCAGATACAAACACATGCAGTTATAAGTGAATTCTCAAGTACTATTTCTATTGAGCGGAAAATAATTTTATCAATGAAAGATATAGACGGAATATCATCTTTCCTGTATCTGGTTGTTGATGATAACGTTGGAAGTGAGGTTAAGAGCAAATTACAGAACGAGTGTTCATTGCAGTTGAAACACTAGAAAGTTGAACATGCTTTCTGGCATCTAGCTTCGTGTTTTGCGGTTCTTAGTTCGAGCCACAGCAGTACCTTTCATCCTTTAGAAGTAGATAAAAAAGAATCAGCATATATATATATTTTTTTTAAAATAAATATGTATACGGTGGCATATCCATGTGGATTTAGTCTTGCTCTGAAATTAGTCTCCATGGTCAGACTACATGATTTGGGGCGGGGATAGCCAGGAATGAGGATCGAACAAGCTTATTCAGAGAACGGGAAACGCACATGATCTTTTTGAAGGACACCTGAGACTGGCAACCTCAGCGCATGGATTACTGTGGAAGGAAGCAGCGCATGGATTACTGTGGAAGGAAGCAGCGCATCAAGGTATCGAGATATCTTATCCCCAGAGACCTCGTCTGACTGCTTGCAACAGAATGGACTCCGTTAAAGGTACACTAGGGCCGGGTGATGGTTTAACCGCATGACGGATTAAGTAAACAACCAACATGAGGTTTTTTTTACTTAATATATAATCTAAGGAGATGGGAGAATAGAAAATCGTGACATTCATACCATTCTCAAGGTACTGGTGACGTTAAATGAATTAAAATGCAATGGCTTTAATCAGGAATCGAAACTTGCATCGCGGGCTTGATTCACTGGATGGAAACTTATCTCTACGTTAAAGCTGTCATCATCTTTTACACAATAGAGGGATCACTTTTCTCCAAGCGTTTTCAAGTATCTTTTGTGCGTATATAAAAATCTTTTTAGATTGGTATTTTTTTCTTCTCATGGCTTAATGAGAAGGGGAAGGGCAGTGTCCATGAACGTTTTTTGTGAGACTCCTCGACTGGTGGGAAGAAAGGAAGAAGTTATCTTTAGACCGAGGACCTGAGCTGACCCGAATGCTTGCAACAGAATGGACTCCGATAAATGTACACAAGGGTCAGGTGGTAGTGATAAACCGGGTGATGGATTTAATCTACCACCCAACAACAGGAACGGTTCTACTGACCAGCTTCCATGCAGTTACCGTCTACCAAATTTCACTCACATGGTTTTAGTCGATCTGAGGCTAAGATAGAAGACATTAGCCCAAGGTGCCGCGCAGTGGGATCGAACCCCAAATCACATTGTTGCAAAGTGTACTTCTTAAGCACACAGCAATGGCTGCACCCTTAAACATTTCTATTAACTCTCCAGATTTAGCTGGAGTCTAACTTGATGGAGTGTTTGGGATTAAGAATAAATAGTTCAAGATAAGTTAAGTTCATTTGCCGTGAGGATTGTAGATTCTAACGTTTCGCGTCCTACTATTCGTCTGAAAGCGAAGAAAAGGAAAAAGTTATTGTCTAGGCTAACGTTTTGGACTTTTCCTTTCATCTGAAAGCGAGGAAAGAAAGAAAGTAGTGCTGTTGCGACAACACAACTTTTTCCTTCTTTTCTCACTCTCGGGCGAAAGGTAAGACCCTAAAGTTAAACTCTACATTCCTCGCAGCAAATGAACTTTGCCTGTCTTAAACTTTCCCATTGGCGACGCAGACCATCATCTGTTCCCTCGGATTCAAGATTTTCTGTAAAATGCAACGTTGGTTGCTATTTCTAACGAGTCGCGTGACCATGTAGAAGCTCTTTCGGTAGCTTCGAGTGCTCAGATTTTTAGGGAAGGAGAAATTCCTTTATGTGGCTTTGAAGCGAATTAGAATCACATATTGAAGTGAGCTGGTGACAACTGAGAATCGTATTCAGGCCACGTTTTGTGAGCGATAACAAAAAAAAAAGAAAACGAAGTTCATAGTGAAGCACAAGCCCTTTCCTGAAACAGAAGATAGTTGGAATTCAGTGCAGCTTGATTGTTTTCCTTTAGTGTATGTATATTCCCCAACATTTTATGTGTGTGCGCGTGCGAGCGTGCGTGCGTGCGTGTGTGTGTGTGTATGTGTGCGCACGCGTGTGTGTGTGTGCGTGTGTGTGCGCACGTGTGTATGTGCGCACGTGTGTGTGTGTGTGTATGTGTGCACGCTTAGAAACAATAAATATAAAGAAACACAATTCGTAAATATTTTACTAGGGATGGATTCATAATACATTGTTTTTTCCGTTAAAAGATAATTTCTTTTTCCCCTTTTCTAGTCGGGGAATTTTGAAAAGAGAGTAAAAAAACAAGTTTCAACTTCCACCAACTCGGTATTGCTCACAAACCCGCTATGTTTATCATTTTACTAATCTTCTGTGCTATTATTGTAAAACAAGCGAATTCACAAAGGAAAGTGAACAGCATACCATTATTACATATGCTTTCTTCTGATAAAGCAAATTCCTTTTACATTATGTTGGTTAGATTGTTAGTGTTGTTGTGTCGGGTTGGGTCAGCTTTGTTATTTATGTTATTGATTAGTTGTATTTGATGTTCTCTGGTGTTGCAGATAAGAAGGGATGCGATTATTGTTCTTGCTTAGCCTTAAGTCACCCCTCATCAAACACACGTATGATCAAAGACGTTCTAGCCATGACCATCACGTCTTTTTGTATATTCAGGACTAAGTCGTCCAATATATGCTTCTTTTTATAAGACGATAGGATGTGATTTGAGGGAGATTTGACTACTATTTTCAACAGGTCAAGCTTTATTTCTGCTGTGTTTGAAGTTGACCCCGATTGTCTATTTCGCTTGTGTAATTGTGGTTGTTTTTTTAAATCTTGCTTTGTGGAATATCATTTTTGAAAGTGCCTTCATTTATTTTATTGAATGAATGTACTGCATGGGTCTGTTGACAATTGTGGTGTTGTTTGGTTCAGTGACCCTTAATTCTGTTTTCTGTGGAAGTGGTTCTATTAAACATTTTAAAGTTTGAGAAAGTAATTTTGTTTTGTTCATTGATGTGTTATGATGTTTATTGAGTGAGTGATGTTCTTTACATGATGATGTTCATTGATGTGTGCAGAGGTGTAGCAAGGTGGGGGCGGAGGGGGGGGGGGGGGGGGGGGGGGGGGGTCAATCACACCCCTTCGGGCGCGGGTGTAAAGGGGCGCAACATTTTCTCTGGCCTTTCATGTCTGTGAATTAAGGTAGCGGCTCCAAAAGTGTGTTCGCCCTCGGGTGCTGAGAACTCTTGCTACACCAATGGATGTATGTTGTGGTGATCGTGAGCAGGTCACTGGAGATTTTGGGAATTGTTTACTTTGTGGTTGTGGTAGCTAGGTGTCTTGAGCGGAAAGGGATGTCTGGAGAGGAGTTGTTGTAGTTAGCTTGGTGAAGTATGTGGGTATGTTGTTGTAGGTTATTTAGGGTGTAAAGGAAGTTTAGTTGTGATAGTATTGCGTCACTTCCAGTGTTATATGTATTATTTTTGCGCCAGCATGTATGCATTGAAATATCCCTTAATGATGGTGTATGGGAGTGCGCTAAGGTATCGTAGTTGGGGTGTGTAACCCTGTGGGAAGGTTGTTGAAGCTGGAAGTGGTATATATATATATATATATATATATATATAGTTACGGAGAGTTGTAGACAAAGATGTAAATAGAGCGCTCAATTTAATGGGGGTAAAAGAGCTAATATATTTGCAAAGAAACAACAACACAAACGAAATAAATGGCTATCTTACAGTCTGTTTCATGGTAGCCTGAATTCC
>JAOPJM010324542.1:0-11822 GCA_027124095.1 Muusoctopus leioderma | reverse complement strand
AATAATAATAATAATAATAATAATAATAATAATAATAATAATAATAATAATAATTATTATTATTATTATTATTATTTAATGTTGCCGTGAGCAGGTTTTCCTTATAACCCCAAAGCAACAATTAGAGGTACCGGTGGTTGATGTGTGGAGTAATATGGCCTTCATCGATCGGAGTAT
Organism: Muusoctopus leioderma; assembly: GCA_027124095.1. NCBI lineage: Eukaryota > Metazoa > Mollusca > Cephalopoda > Octopoda > Octopodidae > Muusoctopus > Muusoctopus leioderma. The sequence goes on along the minus strand of JAOPJM010324542.1, from coordinate 11,645 downwards.
GGTTTGTGGAATGATATGCTTGCTTGGTTTTCAAAATTGAGGAAGGAGCGATAAAGCAGGCTAAGCTGGTACATCATACACTTACCCATAGACTAGTTCCACAATACATGGGACAATGCAACACGAGGGTCACGGTGAAGGACATTGGCTATTACGTTGACCCTTTGTTCGTTGTCATCTTTGTGACACAATACGGGCAGGTGGTGAGTGCCGAAGTGACTAGAAACGGCATGTGGTTAGGAGGGATCTGCAGTGACATACAAGTCTTAATGACCTCCGACGATCACAAAGCTATTCCGGAGCTGTACCGTATCATTGGTGCCGAAATAAATGCGATGGGACTGGTGGTGCTGGACAGAAAGCCCAGCAGCTATTCCTGTAGCGGTATGATCCATTTAGGGGTTTTCTTTTCGGAAGAATTTGAAAAACAGAAAAGAAGAGGAGATCATCATCATCATCATCAGCAGCAGCAGCAGCAGCAGCAGCAGCAGAAACTACTGTTCTCAAAACACCACCAGTCGAGGCTCTGGAAATATTGGAAGAGATTGCCTCATCCTTATTCCAAGAAGCCGACTAGTTATAATCAGCGACACCACTCCATCGTCTTGCAACGATGAGGAGGAGATGGACAATGAACAAGGGTGGTAGGGGCGATGGACAGTAAAAAAATGGAAAAGACCCCCAACCAAAATTGGGGCTCTTCGTCACTTGTATGGCACAGTACGTGTTTTGGCGTTGTTGTCCCGAAGTTTTAGAGCAATGTCGCTTTATCTATGTTCCTGGATAATCATGATCAAGGCAACTTCATTGCAGGCTGGTTCGTTGAATTGACCCCGATGTTGTCATTGTGGCCACTTACCTGCATCAATGACTAATTGGAAGTCCTCAGCAGGAGCTTTCAAGTGCATATTTAAAACTTTTACAAAAGTATTTGTGGTGTGGATCATCTCGCATAACCGTAGTATGCTATCAAATCTGGTGCCCTTCAAGTAATTGCAACGGTCGGTATTCTTCCTGGTTATGCATATTTCAAACAAAGAATGGTGAAGGCACATTTACTTGTAGCTGGAGTGATCCAATGCGATGGTAGACTTGTCCTCGCATTTTGAATGTTGGCATGAGTCCCACTTATGTTATGGTGTTAGTTCTGAAAGATGTTATCTGAAATGTTGAGTTTTGATCATCTCTATGACATGTTTGGACTCAGTTGTGGAGGCTAGCAGCAGTATTTTCTGTGTCTCTGGAGGTTTAGCCCGTACAGGTATGTTAACTTTTCCACTGGAACAACACATTAATGGTGTTTCACCTTTCCTCTCCTTTGCTCCCCTAATGTTGGTATACCGCTGACATGTAGTTAATTACCACTGCACTAATGGAACAATAGTCCATGTTCACTGAATAATTGAACGCAGCATTTAGCAGGTTGGCTGCAGTAAATGGTGCTGCCCTTCGGTTTGTGGCTTTTGTTTGCAATGATTGTAGTCTTGCTTGTTTTTCTTCAGCAAATTCTTGTTGTCTGATCATAGAATACCTGATGGTATCAGCACTGAGGCATACTTGATGTTGTTTCTCAGTTTCCTCCTGACTGATCCTTATTTGTGTGGAGGTCTGTGCAGTGCACCGCTCGTGACGTTGCTATTCTGTTTCTTACTGCCTGCGCCAGGCGTATCTGGAAGCATTAAGATTAAGGCGGGACTGATGCTCATTTTTGTCTCTTTCTGTCTGTTTTCTAACTTTACTACGGGCTTGAGAAGAGCTTCTGCCAATGTTGCGTCTCTTTTTAAGTCCCATCTTCAATTTTTTTGTTTCGGTGATATGTTTAACTGACTGACCGTGTGACACTTAAAGAACTAAACAACTATTATTAACAAAGAATGGGGAAGTGGAAATAAATAAATAAATAAATGTTGAGCGACTATCCAAGGAAAGCGGAGATAATTGGAAGAAATAAAGAATAGAAACGTGTAACATCACAAAAGAAAATATTTTTTAAATATTAAACGAAAATGAACCGAGAACATATTTTACGATCCGGTTACGAATATTTTTAAACTGAATTCAAACATACAGATGGCGTATAGATCTGATTAACTGTTATAGAAACATTCGGTATGAGATAGTGAATAATAATATATATGATTGTGTGGGTGTATGAGTATTAGATCTGTATTTTTTTAATCAACCGGACTCAGACAAAGAGACATACATTCGCAAATATGAACCAGGAAACATTCATTAAGAAATTATGAAGAAGATGACTGACATTAAAAGAAATAAAAGCAAAAGTTTGAGGTTATTGGCAGAAACTTATAAAGGTAAATGAATATGGATTTTGCTATATTTTTAACTGAATAGGAAGTGAAAAGTTTTAAATATAAATTTGTCACTTTTGACACATAAGGAAATAAACAAATATTTGCAACGAATGCAGCGAAAATGTCACGAAAGGAATTATTTTTTAAATATTGGACAAAAATGAATCTTTATGAACGGAGAACGTGTTTGACTCTCAATCGGATGTATGGAAAGAAATGTATCTAGCGGCAGAATTGTGCAACTGTCCAAGGACAGGAGAAATAATTGGAAGAAGTAATGGATAGTAAATGTTTATATTTTACGACCAGAATATGAATATTTTAGAATTGAATTCAAACACATAGGGGATGTATAGATCGAAAGAAATGTTAAAGAAATATTCAGTATGAGACTGTGAAGCGGCAGACTGACACTAAAAGAAATAAACAAAAACTTGAAGGTATTGATAGACATTTGTTGCGGCAAATGGATTTAGGTTTTGATAATTGTTTAACTGAATAGAAAGTGTCAAGATTTCAATAAAAAAAATGTTCCCACTATTGACACATAATGAAATATACGAATATTTGCAAAATGTCACAAAAGGAATTATCTTTTAAATATTGATCGAAAATGAATCGTAACGAACCTTGAACGTGTTTGACTTTCAAGCTGATGTATGAACAGAAATATAGCTAGTGGCAGAACTTTTCGACTGTCGAAGGGAATGGGAGATAATTAGAAGACGAAGGTAGCAATGTTTATATTTTACGACCGGATTACGAATATTTTAGAATTAAAACACATAGGGGTCGTATATATCCAAATGAATGTTATAGAAACATTCAGTATGGGATGATGAATAATAATATATATGCTTTTGTGGATGTTCGTTTTGCAAGTTTGAATCGACCGGGCACAGCCAAACAAACGTACATTCACAAATATTTATTAGATAGTTGGATGAAAATACAACAGAGACTTCTATGAGGTTTGACTCTCATATTATAAGTATATTAATGACTACAAGTGTAACCATTCTGATTGTATGAAGATTATTAGAAATTATAACTTATTTCAAGAAATGCTAGATTGATCATTTGCGTACCACAAGGCGCCAGATTTCTAAGTGAGAAGAAATGAGACTTCGGAACATAAGTAAAAGTTAAATTGCTATAATCGATAATCGAAACTGGTATGTTAGAAATTTAATCTTTCTTGTAATATTCGCCCCCAAGATTAAGCTGATAATTACAACAATGGTATGTATATCAGTTATATTACTGTGTGTTAAAGTATATAAAGAAATAAACAGATGAATCAATTAATTGAAATCCTGAATCTTTTACTTCTTGTAATTGAATAAACACAAAACTAGTTCGAGGAATGTTCAGAGAATGAAAAGAATGCGAGAGAGTCTTAGCCATTGAAGCTAATTTGAGCAGGATCGTTCAGAACAAAGATTAGTATGTACGTCTCCTGTTTCAGAGAGGTGTATTGCGTAGTAAGTGGGATGTGTTGGAGCGTATTCCAGCTTGCCCGCCCAATGATAGGAATATCATTGTATCGCAGATTTTGTCTTTGGGATAATTTAAACATAGCAGTGCAAGATAAGAAATCACTAGCTAGCAGGCTTACATCCTAATGACTTTTACAGCTGTGTCAAATATAAACTATAATAATTTGCTATGTTGTTATGTAAGAGTGTTTATTAAACAATGTGAAAATCATTAAATGTTGTTGTTGTCGTCGTCGTCGTCGTTGTTGTTGTTGTTGTTGTTGTTGTTGTTGTTGTTGTTGTTTTACTCCTTTGACTCGTGAACATTATATTCTTTTATTCTTTTCATTGAACTGCGGCTATGCTGGGGCACAGACTTCAAGGGTTTTATTCGATCATATCGACCCCAGTACTTATTTCAGTTTGGTACTTATTCTATCATTCTCTATTTATCGAATCGCTAAGTTAAGGTTTTGATACAAAGAGAGACAACTCGACATACCGGGTTACCTTGGTAAATATAAGCACTGATACGGGTACAGACACAGATACAACCACATGCATATAAATACATTAGTATATGTAAACAGTTTCTGTATACCATATTCCACTCACAAAGCACTGGTCAACTCAAGCTACAATAGAATACACTTGTCCAGAGCCATGTGGTTGTGAAGCGAACTTCTTATATTGATAGATAAATATTGGTTCCTTTTAGTTAGTGCAAGGGCCTTATGTTTTACGTGCGGAAGTGGGATTTTATAACACCCATGCCTTTCCCAACGACATTAGCGTCGTACGTAAGGGAAGAAGTCATATATGTCCAGCCAGAAATTGAAACAGTCAGGAAGTAGGGTTGCCGTAAAGTTTAGGTTCATCTCCTTGGTATTGCCTGTTGTAAATAGTTTTAAATCGACCATATATAGGATAATTTGTACATAGCCATTACTTGTTTCATTCAAATTGAATCAAAGCTATACAGAAGTGTAAAGAGTTAAGGAGTCTCCCGGAAAACAATTCCTCTTCTTATAAGGACAGGTCTGGGGTGGATTTTATGTTCTTGCCTTTTTGTTGTTTTCCATTTCGACATATGATGGTTGATATAACGTTTTAGTATTGAGGTAACTTTGTTTATATAATATGTAATGTCTCCAATATCCATGAGTATGGTGTGCTGTTAAACGTCTTTCATACTTAGATTTGTCTTGCTGGCTTCAATAATTATTCGGTTCATCAATAGCTATTGTTTCCAACCTTACATCGTGTTCCAACATACCTTCTGCTCCTCTGGTAAGATGTACAAGCTGTATTTTGGAGAGTATAGGCATAAGGACTTTGTACATTGTCGATAAATAAGTTATTGGTTTGTATTTTTCGAGGGTTTCTGGTGATTTTGTTTTGGGGGAATAAATTTTGTTTTCTCCTCAAGTAACGACTCAGAGGTTGATTCTAGTCTGTTTAGTAATCCATTGAGTGATTCTGCCACAGGTTAAGTATTTTAATCAGAAATTGGAGACTATCAATTTCGGAAGTTTTCTAGTTGCTAGCAGTCTTTATCGTGTTGCTGAATTCCCTAGTTATGCTGAGCCATACGTGTGGTGATATTGTATTTTTTCTTCTTCCGTCTCTTTCCAATCCATTGTGCGTTTTGAATATGCTGAAAGTTTTCGTTCCATATCTTCTCCCATCACGGTAAATATTTTTGGTATTTGTTTCAAATAACTTATTCTCATTTTTCGATGCGTGTAATCCGGCATGACTTTGCTGAGATGATTTAAGTCTATTTCGCTAGCAGGATGTTTTCTCTTTCTTTTTATGTTAGTTATTTTCTAATGTTTATATTAGACACCTCCCTTTCTAGGATAGGTCCTTCCGGTTTTGTTATCAATGTACAAGATGGGCCAACAGTCACGAAGAGGTTTCAATATTTAATAACTACTTATTTTTTTTATCCTTGGTTTTGATAGTAAAATTTCTCAATTTGTGTTCGCTGTTCGGTTGTGAATTTTTTCATGGTTAATCCCCAAAGTTTTCTTTATAAAATCTGTAAAGAAAAATACAAAAGAAGTAATTAAAAAAATTTCTGATCCCTTCGTGACTTTTGGCCCACCCTGTATATTTTCCTATTGATTTTTTTTTGTAGGCTAGGCTGAAGCAGGTCTGACTTTGGTGGGAATGAATCTGATTTCCCCCAATATTTCCATGGCTACAGAATAGATTAGTTGAGATAGTGTTAACATATTTACTGCAGAGAGCATGACAAATGTAACTAGTAACGGTGAGTAAAACCAGTATTCATCTTTCACTAATGTTGTTTGAATTATTTCCGGCAAGTATAGGTGATGACACCGGACATCTTTCAGTCTTCTTTAAAACCTCATCAGTGAAAAATAGGATTCACTATAATTGCCGAAGTAGTAGTGGGAGAACCACTAAGTAAATGTACAATATTGTACACTGGTTTGTGTACAAAAATAGAATTTTTTACAGAATATATTACCCAGAGACGCCATGCGCATGAAAAGCACATATTTATTGCAAGGAACATTAAAAACCTAACTAGAAATATTTATGCAGTGAGGAAAAAACAGTATTAAGGCAATGATCAATATTATTTTAATTATTTCAGCAATTATGGGAAACAATTCTGTACATCTTATTTAGACCTCATCAGCAAAGTATAGACTTCACTGTACCGAAGTAGTGGTAAGAGAATCACTATGTAAATGACTCTCTGGAAGTTGAGTGAGAGGGGTAAGCCTGGTGTGGCTGCACGGTTCCACTCTCAATTTTCGTTTGTAATTTCCAAGCAGGGAGAATGCACTTACTTTACTGTTGAAGGGAATTTAAGGATTTGTGGGTGCCCTATTTTGTCCTGGGTGTCTGTCCCTCTTTTGGGACATATACATTATATTTTTATATATATTTGTATATTTTTTTATATTTTTCTTTTCAACTAATGTATATGTTATTGCGTTTTTCTTTCCCATTTCTCTTTCCTATTACTAGATGTTACAAAAGACTGTTTTTGCAACCCGTCTTTTTAATGTCCACCATTCGTCACCAATAACAACAAGAAATCACAAAAACACAACAACCACAGCAAAAACACGAAAAGAAACAACAAAAACAACAGCAAGAAACATCAACAGCCAAACACACAAAATCGAAACTCCAACAACTTTACTGTTATAAACAGAAACAACAGTGAATTGATGGAGTACAGAGCACAACAAAAACAAATACAAACAGAAGGGGAAGGCATAGAGGGGCACATCCCCCAGACTTCTCCAATCAAACTTTTAAAAAAAAACGCTTCGAACATTTACAATAAGCTAGCAACTTTGTTTCTGAAAGGCTTGGATCTCGAGGTACGGACGATCTTCCTGGAACCGAACAGTAAGTCAGTGTTGCTGGACGTGAACAGCAGCATAGGTGGTGCCTGCAGACTAGTAGCTATCTATCCCTCGACCGGTGTAGAGTGGCCGGATTTCTTCATGTATCTAAAAGCTTTCTTGGGAACGTCCCACTCTTTAGTACTAGTGGGAAACTAGAAAGGCATCTTGGACGCATGCTGGAATTGTGTGTGGTTATCCGATAGGGGAAGGGAGTGTGAAAGCCGCGTAAACCTGCTCAGACAGTTCCAGCTGTCTGATAGGTACCGGCTGGATTTCCCGAATGCATCAATGTTAACATAGAACAACCGCTTCAGGTAACCAAAATCGATCTAAATAAGGTATTTGTTAGGTCAGCGGACAGTTATGATTGATGGTGTCCACAATTTAAACTGGTCGGCTACACAGACCACAAATTTGTGATCTGCGCGATCAACCTAGATTGGTCGCATAAATAGAGACTTGGCTACTGGAAGCTGAACGCGTTGTTCCCGGCGTTCAAAGCGTACAGTGACCGAATTAACAAATTAGTTAGGAGACAGCTGATGGGGGTGGTCATCAACAACCAGTGGTGGGGAGCTCTGAAGAGGGTGATTAGAGTAGATTGATAAGGTACAGCAAATAAGTACGACTGAGAAAATAAGTTGGAGGGAGAGCTAGTAAGCAAATTAAAAGAGGCGATTAAGAAAGGTATCGTGACCGATGTACAAGCGGCGAGAATGGCCCTCAACCATTTCTTCAACGCGAAACACGAAGGTTGCGTTGTCAGAGTTAAGGTGCGTGGTCTAAAATATGAAGGAAGGAAAACCGATCGATGGGCCCGAGTAGAAAAGGCTCGACATGGCAACAAAACCACAAATCGGTCTTTGACGGACCGGAACGGGTGCGTGTTATTCGATTCCAAGCAGATGTGTTCGGCTCTCCGGGGCGGACGGCGGACCAGAGACGGTAGTGGACTTTAGTGCCTACCTCGACGGCCTGCCACGCCTCCCGAAAGAAGACGATGGGTGCTGCGAAAAGCTGATAACAGCAGCTGAGAGACAGTCGGTGGTAAGTGATTGTTCGAGGGTCAAATCACCTGGTTCTGATGATCTGGTCTGTGAGCTTTTCGAATACATACCATCTAACAAATATTGATCCACTCAAGAAAATTACCTTTGCTTTCGGTTTGAATTAAATTCAATAAATTTAAAGCCAATACAGTCTTAAACTTAAAGATTTATCAATCTATTAAGAATGTAATATGATGAAGAAATGAGAAACAAGGCCATCATACTACATTTCAGATTAAGATAGTAGACTTAAATAAGAAGGTTCGTTTAAGTACTGAACAGAAATGTTCCTTCTAAAGAAACCTCGCGTGCTGCTTTTAAACTAAGCAATATGTCTTACTACAAAACAGAAACTAGAAACCATATCGAGTATACATCAACAACATTGGATTAGCCTGATAAGGGTATCATAGGGTTCTAAGAATATCTTGAACATTTTTATCAAAGTCCACCAGCTTCATATTCTGTCTAACGCCCCGAACGCTCCGACTGCTCCGACCACCCCGACCACCCCGACCACCTCGAAAGCCGCAAGATTCAAACGTTTATAAAATAAATAAATTAAAAAAAAAATAAATAAACAGCGCATGAACTACTTACTGGAAAGATGGTAGGTTCTGATGAAACATGAAAATTTGGCTATAGTATAACACAAATGCCCGAATATCGAATCTTATCGATCAGAAACTTTAAATCAATACCAGCGAGCCAAACACACGAATGTGTTATGATAAACTGGAGTACACAAATTTAATGTTCGATGCTCTTTGTATACGGTTGTCTTAGTATTTTCCGCTTGATTTACCCTGTCTATTTTCATATTACACACACATACACATACTGAAACCTTCTGTAAGTCACTCCCTACTCATGTTTTTGTCTACAGATTCCACCTATAATAAGTTCAAACTGAATATTAACCGCATTGATCTCACAAGTCTAGACGAGAATACAATCGTTATGGGTGTTGCTTCTTATTTGGCTAATAAAAATACTTCCGAAAAGTAATTTATAATTCTTTTCATTGCGTTAGTATTTGTTACTCCTCAAATTTCGTGAGAAATGCGTCAGTTTTCATTGTTAAAATATGATTTAACTATGATTTTCTTCTTTTACTTGTTTCAGCCTGTCGACTGTGGCCATGCTGGGGCACCGATTTCAATATATGTCGTAGGATATGCAGCATATTTGATTACTTTTAATTTGTTTAAATTGTATAATATTGAGCAGATTGTTGATTATTTGAAAACAAAAATATATATTAATTTTAGGAGCAATATTTAAAGCTTGTTACTGACTATGTAAGATGCCTATGGTAGCCTTGTATTATTGCAAAATTTAAATGAATGTGATTGACGTTGAATATTTGCAGCACAGTTGTAAAGTTGTAAAAGAAACAAAAATGAAGAATTTGTTTCATAAAGATAATCAATTCTGCCTCCCATTCTACATTACAGTGTAAATTATCTCAGATGAAAAGTCTAAAGTAGTCAATCATATTATGCTGTGTGGTTAAGGAGTTCGCTTCGCAACCGCATGGTCTCGGGTTCAGTCCCACTGCGTGGCACCTTGGGTAAGTGTCTTCTACTATAGCCTCGGGCCGACCAATGCTTTGTGAGTGAATTTGGTAGACGGAAACTGTAGAAGCCCATCATATATATATATATGTGTGTGTTTGTGTTTGTATCTGTTTGTTTACTTCGTAACTTGTAACTTCATAACTCTCTCTCTCTCTCTCTCTTTGTCACTGACCATTTGGTGATCTGTGTTGGTGACAGGAAGAGCATCCGACCGTAAAAATTCTGCCTTAATAATTCTCTCCGTCCAACCCATGCTAGCATGGAAAAACGGACGTAAAAAAAAAAAAAAAATAATATATATATATATATATACACATACATGTGTGTGTGTATGTTTGTCTCCACAAAGTCTTCATTGCTGACACCATTTGGGCTGCCAGTGCACTTTTGTTTATGTTCTGTGTAAAAAAAGTGCCCAGGCTTTAGCGGTCCAACAGGTGAAATGGTGGAAAAAACAACAAAAACTACCTTATAAGTAAAGGGTTGGTGACAGGAAGGGCATCTGGACATAGAATACTGCTCCAATAAAAAATCTCGTTTGACCCATGCTAGCATGGAAAAAGTGGACGTATATTCGTTTGGTCTGGAGGAAGGGACTGTGTCTATGGCCTTTGCAGGCCCTCCAAGACTGATGAGAGAGACATGGTTAATGTTCCTCTTGAAAGTCAATGGCTGCAGGACAAAAACATGTGCAGGAAGGGAATTCCAGAGGACTGGCATTGTATGGAGGTCTGATCATAGTGGGTTAATGCAGGGCCTGGGTTGTCAACATAACATGGGTGAGTTGGGAGATGGGTGAGTTGGGAGTTGTCTGGGTGGAGGTGGTATGAGACCAGCCAGCTTGGAGGAGAAGAGTCCATTGTATAAGCCGTACGGAAAACAGAGAAAGGAGACAGCATGTCTGTGGGTGGCCGGAGGTTTTTGGATTGCAAGATAGTGGTGTATCAGGAGTAATCGGGACATTCTTGGAGAGAGAAGAGAGAGAGTTATATTTCAAAATGACAAAGAACGGAAAAACTTGCTTTTAGAGACAATGGAGAAAGTGAAGAAGTTTGAGAGACTGCTGGATATAAAATGGGAATTGGATTGGGAGAGTCCGCTGTCAACAGAACCAACAACAGGGCCAGCTGTAGAGACCATTAGGAAGAGCAAACGAGGGAGTCTTTATGTGGTCACTTGACTTGCTAGAAATAGCAGCCAAATCTCTCACAAATCCCACACTCTACCAATTAGAGAAAAAAAAGGAGAACACATTGGAAGATGTAGTCCTAGACATACTGTGTTTGAAGAAAAAAAAGTGATGGTCATGAGTGGAATGCATTTGATGATATAGGTCTGCCAAATTAGGGTTGACCTGGGGCAGAACAAGGGGAGGAGGATAATGATGATGAGGAGTTATAAGCACTTTTACCTTTCAGTTATGAATATTAGGTGGAATGTCTTAAGGTTTATTAGCAATATGAAGTTAGATTTGGGACAATATCTATGAAATACTCCAAGACTTCAGTATTTGTATTAATTTTCATTTGTTACAACAAATTAGGTAATCCACAAAATATAGTATTCAATCTGGAAAATGTTTCTGGATAAGACGTATCTTTCTGTGTCAACTGATAGAAATATATATTAAATACTAACAATGGGCAAGTGTCTTCTACTATAGCTTCGAGCCAACCACTGCCTTATGAGTGAAATTGGTAGACAGAGACTAAGAGAGAAGCTAGACTTGTGTATGTATATATATATATATATATATATATATATATATATATTGATTGATTTATTGGGTGAATAAACCGGAGCTATATTTCAAGAAGCACTCGAT
>JAOPJM010324234.1:0-11823 GCA_027124095.1 Muusoctopus leioderma | reverse complement strand
GCGGGCCGAAATCACCCGTCCAACCCATGCCAGCATGGAAAACGGACGTAAAACGACGATGATGATGATGATGATGAAGTATGTCAGAAATAACTTTGGTGTATTTGTCTTCTGTGGCAGTCGAAAGAAAGATACATGGAAGTTGCTGCTATTGTCAGCCCTGATAGAGCAAATGTATGATCAAATGCATTCAAGCTTGATTATCCAATCTTTTTCCAGGAATAGTGTACTACATTATCCAATATGTCCTTTTATAAGACAGTAGGGTGTGTGTTTGAGGGAGATTTGTCTGCTGTTTCTAGCAGGTTAAGCAACCATGTAGAGGCTCCCTCCCAGCTATCTGCAGGAACTGATGCAAATTGCAGGACTCGGTGAACATCAGACAGTGCCCAAGCATCATTCGTGTTATTTGCCCTTTTGATATTCAAGTTAAAAATTCAATCAGTTCCTTTATTAGTACTATATTATATCACTGATAAAATTTAGATAAGAATTCTAGTTCACAAAGGACTCGCATTGAGAAGAAATACTGACTGAAACAACACTAAAAGTACCAGTGGTTTAAATTTAAACACGTGTTCAACATGTGGTATTAGAGACACAAATAGGTTGTAAAATGAAAATGGAAAATAACTCCACTACACAACAACCCGAAAATATATTTTACTTGTGTGTTTATTGGAGATAAGACATTTCATACCTGAAAGAATTCAAAAGTATCGTGTAGCCTACTTATCCCAGATGTTTTATAGTATAATATAATAATCAAGTAGCTGTCTTTTCTTTTGTCACAGATGCCACAGATAGCACAGATAGCATACCAAATACTTCCAAGATATTGATTCTTGATTTGTATTTACCAGCTGTTACCATGCAATTACAATAAGAAAAATGAGTCTAGTCTTCATTACAAAAAAAAAGCTATCCCCTAAATGTAACACTTGCAGTGTGGATATTGCTAGTATTTTAAAAAATCTTGAAATAATAAAAATTGTATTAATGTGAATTTCAACAAATTCAAAATTTATTGAAATGTTAAATGTCATCTAACTAGATAATCACTTTTATGCTTATTGCAATTAAACTGAACAGTTGTATTTTTACTGGGTTTTTTTTATATTCACCTTGGAACGGTACGATAAAGGAAATCATATATTGCTATGGAATTAAATTTTTATAATTGATCGAAAACTACAGTGAAGCAGTATATATAGCACTTGCTGATAACCTGATCAGTTAGTCCAGTGCTGTCATCAGCTCAATATGGCTGCCTTTACTGAAAGATAAATATAAATAAACTAAAAATGCAACATTAATTGTACATGTGTTAGTGGCCTAGATTCCTAGTTTAAATCAAATCTAGTACTATGAACACATTCCAAAATAATACACCTGATGATGTACAGAGATCAAATCAATTGAAACATAGTGTAAATATAAATATTTAAATGTTCATGTCTAAAGATGAGGTTAATAGTCTGAAAAATTATTATAGTATTAACAACAACTCCTCTCAGTCATTTAGATATTTAAAATCATTTATAATATTCTGGGGTGCTACAGGTGTGTCTATGTTTGTCAATGATTTGATATGTAATTACTAGAACTAGTTAGGTTGGATCAGACCATAAACTGTGCTGTTATGTCATTCTCATCATTCCCATTGATTAAACCCATTCAGCCTTATTCACATTTATCTATAATATGTCATTTGTCGACTGAACATATAAAAGTAACTCCAAAATCTAGAATAAGATTTAGCCTTTGATGACTTTTTCCTATTGTATTTAAGTTAAATTTTGATTGGATTTAAACTCAGAACTGTTGCTCACTAAACTGCTTGTGAAATTAACAATTTTTTGGTTAGTACACTGCCATTAAACTTAGCAATGAAATCTGTTTGATTCTCATGAGCAATGTTCATTGTATGTGAAGAGCAACATAGGATGTAAACAAGTGAGTTCAATGAATTTTTTTGTATGAGGAAACTAACCTCTAAGTAGTTACTCAACCTGCTAGAAAAAGCATTAAAATATCCCTCAAATCACACCCTACCTACTTAAACAGAGGAATGACACATTGGATAATATAGTCTGGAAAAAAAATAGGATGGTCACCATTGGAACACCTTTCATCATAGGTCTCCTCTATCAGGACTGACTTGGATCTAAACAATAACAAGATGTGTTTAAATGGTGTACTAGAACAGTGAAGATGATGTTGTTGTTGTTGAGACCCAGTTGGCTCTGCTCGAGCAGATACATGGAACAAAGGTAGCCAGTTAATGTCTTAGGACTAACCAATAGATACAGTACCCAGGATATACAGATACGACATATCCAACATGTCAGTTTGAGTCAAATTTTAATATTTTATCAGTGTCCTAGCCATCGACATTGTAGCTTTATTGGAGAGTGCACTATCTTAAGATCTAGGATTTCAAATATATGATCCTAAGTAAGTTTGTTGAGGGATATTTACCTGTTATATAAAGATAGCTCCATCTCTCTCTCATCTCCTGGATCAGTGGCTTCCTATCAAATCACAACATAGCTGATAGAGCTCTCTCTGATCCTTGGTGTGCCCCAAGTTTCAGTTTTGTCCTTCACTCTTTTCCTCTTATACAGCAATGACCTACTTGCCATCACCTCTGACATCCTATGCAAATGATACCACCTTTCATTCCTCCTCAACATTTCGCACTCAAGCATTGTCCACATGTAACCTTGACAGCCCACGCCAAATCAACACTGACTCTATAAACAGAGACCTTGAAAACATCCTCCAATGGGGTTCATGCCAATCTTGGATCCTTCAACAGAAAAAAGACACAATGACTACACATATTAAGAAAACAATATCGTACCGTAACCACACCTATACATGAACAGCATGCAACTAGGACCCTCAAGGTCACACAAATGCTAGGTCTCACTATCACTGAGGATGTCCCTGGCGAGCACACATCGTCAATATAGTAAAGACTATATCACAAAGACTGGCCTACCTCTTCATGGTCAGAAAATACTTCAGCCCCCGACAACTACTAACCCTCCACAAAACTTAAGTGAGATCCCCCAGGTACTGCACTAACCACTAAGTTCAATCCTTCTTCCACAGAATGTCATCTCTCTAGAATTCTCTCCTTGCTGAAGTTTTTTTACTGCAGCTGTCGACTTGCAGCTGTTCAAGAGGAACGTTAACCATATTGATTGCACAGGTCTCAGAAAGCCTGCAAAGACCTTAGGCATAGTCTTTTCCTCCAGGCTAACCTAATAAACAAATTGGAATAAAAAAGGCTGCATTACTATGTAGAAATCCCCTCACTGCCTCAACAGGTGAAAAATGTTAGCAACTTAGAAAATGATGATGATAGTGGTGATGATGATAATGATGAATATGATTAATGTTGTATTCTTGTTAGTTGAATAGAGAGTGATCTCAAGATCTGAAGAAAGTTTCCACTTTATTTATTATTCAGAGACTTTAAAGCTGCAGACATATGTGAAGAAATAACTATCTAAATCAGAAAACTGTACTAACAGACAACATGCTGCTATGAGACAAAAGCAGCATTGCTTGTTATCTTGTCAGACCAATATGCAAGGGGAGGGGTTATAGTTTCACTGTTGTAATTATTTCAAAAATGAGGTTATTTATCTGTTGCATCCAATAAAATTTTGCAGATATTTATATTTTGCTTCAGTTACTATTAATTATCAGTTAATAGAATTTTAACAAGGTTTATCACTCTTGTGTGTGTATTCTCCAGCACAGTGTCTTGCGATTTGTTGCAGTCCTTTGTCATCTCCTTCATCAGCTTCAGCCTCTTAAGATCAGCTTTCACCACTTCTTCCCATGTCTTCCTCGATCATGCTCTTTCACAATTTCCTTCCACTTGGATCACTTCGCATTTTTTTACCCAACTGTCATACTCC
Source organism: Muusoctopus leioderma (assembly GCA_027124095.1). Classification (NCBI taxonomy): domain Eukaryota; kingdom Metazoa; phylum Mollusca; class Cephalopoda; order Octopoda; family Octopodidae; genus Muusoctopus; species Muusoctopus leioderma. The sequence continues at coordinate 7,885 of JAOPJM010324234.1, read as the reverse complement.
ATACACATCACATGTCTGTACCAGTGTAGTCTTCTTTCTTGCCCATATTTTGCTACCAGGCAACATTGCACTTCGCACACAAGCATCATACAATCTGCCCTTTGCTCATAGAGAGAATTCCTTTGTTGCCCTTGCTCATAGAGAGGATTCCTTTATTGGCAGCAGAGGTAATAACTCCCTGAACTTCTTTCACTCTGGCTACTTGGATTTCAGAACACCAACCCACCTCCACTGCTAATTTGGTCACCTAAGTAACAGAAGCTATCAGTTACTTCTAGGGAACCATTTGTGCATTTCGTGGTTGCTCTTTCTGCTAACTACTCCTGTGCATCTACTACATACAAAGACTTCTTCTGTCAGTATGCCTGTGATCCTACCGCATCTCTCGTGCATCTTAGTTTACAATTTGATACACAGTACAGAGTTCCTACCTACTTCTTTTCTGCATATTGCGCATGGCCACTTTGTCAATGGTAATAGGGTTCTGTCTTCTTTTCTGCTAACTAAAACTTTTGTCTTTGCTAGGTTTACTTTGAGGACTCTCAATCCTAGGCTTTGCTTCCATATTTAGAATTTCTGCTCTAATTCTTCAACAGCTTAAGCTATGAGAAGTAGGCCATCAGCATATAGAAGTTGCCATGGACAGCCAGTCTTAAACTCCTTTGTTGTGGCCTGGAGAACTATAACAAACAAGAGGATGGCTGAGAACGAAGTTCTGATGGACACTAACCTGCATGCTAAATTCCTTACTGAATTCATTACTGTCTTGCTGACGGCATCTCTGTACGTGACTTGCACAGCTCTCACAAGCCATTTCTCTACACCTAGTTTTCTTAGCAACCACTAAACTACAGAGCATGGTACCCTGTCAAAGGCCTTTTACAGGTCAATGAATGCTTGCTCTTTGCTAAGAACTTCTGTAGTTGTCTCACTTGTAAGAGGGCATTAGTGGTACCTCAGAACTGCACCTAGTCCGAGCTAATTCTCTTCCTAACCATTTGTACTGTAACTCATTGGGTTATTTTCGTAAGTTAGTCTATCAGTTTGATACCTCTGTAGTTGCTTCTTTCTAGAACATTTTGTTTTCCACTGTAGCAGTTGATGATAATACTGCTATACTACATTCCTGTACTCCTTGATTGACTGTGCAAATGACTAGCATGTGTCCTACTTCGCCAGATGTTTTCAACATTTCAGGGACTATCCCTGATGGTCCAGCTGCTTTCCGAACCTTCATATCCTTAATCCCACATTTGACCATATAGCTGTCAACTTCAATAACTATCTACTTGGGGTTGTCCCTCTCTCTCCTGTGCATTCTTCTCATTCAGTAACCTCTTGTATTAACATTTCCATGTCTCTTTCTTCTCAGTGTCAGTGAGGGCAAGTGCACTGCAATCATTCCGAACACACTTTTCCCCAAAACATCTTGATTCACATTGCCACACTGCTTTGCAATCCAGAATTCCTCATGCCTCTGATCCACTTGTTGCAGAACATTGGCAAACCTCTTCTTACCATGTATACCTAATGTCTAGCTTCTCTTAACTTTTATGGCTCTATCTATTCACACATGCATGCACACACACACACACACACACACACACACACACACAACAGTCAATATTCTCACTTCATTCCTGTTATTGGTATCTTCTATAGAGGTTGTCTGTGATTAGCAACCCAATCAAAGATATATGTATTTCTCATCCATGTAGTACTATAAAACCAAAGCTAAGTAACTGTCCTTATGAAGCCCTTCAAGTTCCTGGAAACAGTTACATTACCAACCAATATAACTGATTTTTAGGTAGATATGTTATGTAATTTCTTTTCATGTCTGCATACATCTATGTAAAGATGTATGCAGACATCTGAACTTCTTGGTCATCTTGCTAGATGTAGTAGATAGTTTCTGTAATCAGGCGACCTAATCAATGCTGGAAGTGGTTGTGGTGAAAGTACAGCTAAGTGGGGAATTTTCAGGGAGACATTACCTTCTTTGGTGAGAAAAAGTGTTTTATCTCTGTAGTGTGGGGGATACTATTGGATACATGTATAAGGAGTGTGATGTTGTATAGCATTTAGACATATGAATTAAATGTGATGGATCTCTAGAGGCTGGAGAGAAATGATTTGATTATGATCAAGTAGAACACAAGTGAGCTAAGATAGGTTAGGTATGAAAGGCATTTGCCAATGTGTGCAGTAGTGGTAGTTGTGCTAGTTATGGACATGTGATGGGAATCAATGACACCTGCTGGGTGAAAAAGTACTGTGTGCTCTCTATGAACGGTACCTCTGATGGAAGACCAATCATGTCAAAGGAAGAAGTGGTGAGATTGGATCTAAGAATATTGAGTCTGACAGATGAGATGACATAGGGTTGAGAGGAGTGGTGATATGCCTTACTGCTGACTTATATACCCTATACCAGCATGGAAAAACAGATGTTAAGACAATGTTGATGATGATGATATAGTTTCACATGCGCTAATCACATTTGTAGGTGTTGTTGGATTGCTCTAGAAGCCTCTGATGAATAAACAATAATTATAATACGGGTCACAGTCTTCCTATCTTCTTGATAGTGTTTAATAGTTTTCCCAATGATAGTTTTCTCCATGCTGATCAGAGATTGATACTTTTACAAATAAAGCACAGATGTTTTGATAAAATCTGAACCAATCCTCCTAAGTTAAAAAGAAAATCTGTAAAGTTACAGTAATAGAAATGATTCACCATCCTGTTTAGTAATAAGAGTAAAAATAATTGTCTTATTTATTACCCATTCAGCTGATTTGTCATTACTTTCATCAAGTAATTACTTTGTCAAGTGTGATGAAATTAAATCAGCATGCTGGAGACCATCTATCCAATTACTTCAAACCCCAACAGTGCAGCTATTCTTTACGGCGTCTCTTCAAACAATATATTCCAGAGCTAAATCCTTTGATCACCAAATTTTTCAATCTTTCATTATCTACCAGGATGAATTACTAATCTATGAACTACTGACCTATTGCTCTCACTTCCAATGTCTCAGAGGTGATGCAAACCTTCATAAACACAAACTTTATCACCTTGAATTTCTTCCACTTCTTAGTGACCCTTAGTACGGTTTCCACAGAGCCAGAGCTATAGGAGACTTGCTCTCCTATGTCACACATTAATGGTCTCTCACTATTGAGATTTTCAGCGAAAGTAATGTTGTTGCTCTTGACATGAGCAAAGCCTTTATAAGAACCTCCTATCTATCTTTCCTGCCTATGGATGTCATCTATCTCTCCTCTGATCATTCCTACTGTGCTTCGCCGTCCAAATCCTACACAATTCATTTTCATCAGAACTGCAACCCTCTGTAGTTTCAACAGTTTCCCTATAGGCATCAACTTCAGAAGTTCAAATAGAACATCAACTACATTGATCCTGTCGATCTGGGAAGGTCTAAAAAGATGATTAGCACTGCTCCTCCTCAGTTAGTTAATGAACTGAACCAATGAAGGAGCCTCTACATGGTTGCTCGACCTCTTAGAAATAGCAGTTAAATCTCCCTCAAATCACACCATACTGTCTTAAAACAGGAAGGATACATAGGATAATATAGTTCTAGATTGAAAAAAAAGGATAGGATGGTCATGGCTGCAATGCCTTTGATCATATGTCTGCTTGATCAGGGCTGACCTGGACCTAAAGAAGTAATGAATATATTTTTAATCTGTCTTCAAGGTATTTGTCCATATTGAGACCAGTTTCATGTTTTGGTGATATAACTTGTTAAAACAGGTATGCAGTGTGAGAGCATCTGTCACACTAAGATTGTTATCTCACTACTACAAAAGATATGCTATGTAATTACACAGTGCTTTCCATTGACTAAAACTTGAATAGCTGCAATTTTTCCAAGCTATTGAGCATGACCAGAGGTTGACAGGGACTCTCAAAAATAGAAATTTGTATTTAAGATCATTATCTAAATCTAATTAATGTGTTTTGTAGTTAAATGTTCTCTTAAAGGACTATTGCTTTTTTGCGTTTTCTCATATAAGCATGAAATCTAAAGAGACAAGAAAAGTTGTCATACATATTAATTAACTAAAGTATTGGGACAGCCTGTGTATGGATAAGTTGTAAATAAGCTTACATGTGTCATCATCATCATCATTGTTTTACGTCCATGTTTCCATACTAGCATGAGTTGGACAGATTTTTTGAGGCAGCATTTTATGGTCAGATTCCTTTCCTTTCACCAACCATACTGATTAAGTATAGGAATTATATCACTGAACTACCAAATGGCCGGTCATTTTGTTTTATGGAGATGTAAACAAACGTCACTGGCCAATCGATAAATGGTGTCAAGCAATGACAAGCACACACTCGCACGCACACATGCACACACATGCATGCACACACAATCACACACATACATACATATATATACACACATATATATATATATATTGCTTTTCGCTTTTTTACGTCCATTTTTCCTTGCTAGCATGGGTTGGACGGAGAGAGTTATTGAGGCAGAATTTTTACAGTTGGATGCTCTTCCTGTCATCAACACTGATCACCAAACGGCCGGACGTCTGATTATTAGGAAACACAAACAAACGGTCACCGTTCGGTGTCAGTGACAAAGAGAGAGAGACAGTTACGAAGTTACAAGTTACGAACGAAGATATATATATATATATTGTTTTATGTATTTTAGAAAAATGTCATTATCAAAAGATGAGAGAATATTCATTGTCCTAAAAATGGCACAATATAACAAATCAATCGTAGTATAAGTCCAAAGGATGTGGAAACAAGAAATAAATCGGAACCCTCCTAAACCATGTCACCATTCACGAAACTTTCAAGAGATCCTGCCAAGGTCTGGAAGGCCAAACAGTCTCAGTGAAACACAGACATCTGTTACCATTCATTTTCAAACAAAATCCACACAGTTCAATACAGCAAGGCTCCAAAGGTGCTCTACATCTCCTACAGCTCTATTCAAAGGTGTCTAAAAATCTAGTGGCATGAAAAGTTTATATTTGTCAATGGTTCAGAAATGTGCAAAGACTGGTGATGATAAAGGGACTTTTGAATTACCCTGTATGTATGTATATATGTCAAGGCATTTTATTCATGTCGTTCGTGTTCGTGCTACGCCCCCCGCATGATCTATGTCTTGACGCCCTGCTATTTAAAATGGATATTATTTCGCCACTCCAGAAAATCTATCTCTATGATATTTCTGTAGAGTGTTAAATAGAAGAGCACCCTCAAACATACTTTCTGTGGATGGTTCGACATCGGACCAAGTCGGGTCCTGATTTGGAGTCACCACTCTCCTTGATGGGCCAGCAGCCCCTGTCTAGTTTATTTGGTATGTTTTCTACAGATGGATGCCCCCCCCCCTTCCTATCACCAACGACTTTACAGAGTGTACTGGGTGCATTTCATTGTGGCACCAACACTAGAGAGGTTGCCATGTCCAAGACACGACTAAAGAGCCCACTCTACCTTATGTTGGATAATGTAGTCCTAGATATAGTTTGTCTGAAAACAGATGGGATGGTCAAGGCTGGAAGTTCGTTGATCATAGTTCTGCTAGATCAGGGCAGAACTGGTCTTAACTCTTAACATCCTGTAGGACACGGTTCCACACACACACTACCACATCATCAAATTGATATATAAATTATTGAACTATAAATATGTTGAAAGTGAAATATTTTTGAGTGAAAACACCCCAAGCACCTGTGTGTTTCTTAAATGTAAATTTCATAATAAATAAGCTGCAAAAAAAAAACCTGTTTTTAGGAATTTTCTGCTCAATCATTGCAGGACTTAGAAAAGTTTTAACAGGATTGTTAGGAGTTAAACAACAACAACTTGATTTCTAATCAATTTGAAACCTTGAAAATTCAGTAGAGGGGTGGGAGGAAAGAGAGAAGAGAAATTGAATTGGAAATGTGATTCAATAATAACCACATAAATAACAACAGTAATAAAAACAATAATAACAATAATAATAAAAATATTAATACTGTACCATAACAATAAAATGTGTCAAATGAGGATAATATATTGATACATTAGAAATTATCCAATAGTATTACAAAAATGTGATATATTAATAATTTAAATTCCAACTACATCAATACACTAATTATCAGTCATTTTACGTCAGTGTTTCCATGATTAACATGGGTTGGATGGAAATTTCTCGAGGCAGCATTTTATGGTTGGATGCCCTTCCTGCCACCAACCATACTGATTAAACGGCCAGGAATTTTGTTTTATAGAAATGTAAACAAACGTCACTGGCCGATCGATAAATGGCCAGGAATTTTGTTTTATAGAAATGTAAACAAACGTCACTGGCCGATCGATAAATGGTGACAAGCAATAACAAGCACACACATACATACACACACACATATATATATATATACACACACATACATGACAGGCTTCTATAGAGCTTCCATCTACCAATTCCACTCACAAGGCATTGGTCAGCCTGAGGCTACAGTAGAAGACACCCGCCCAAGGTGCCACACAGTGGGAGAGAACCTAGGACCACCTGTTTATGAAGCAAACTTCTTATATGTGTGTGTGTGTGTATTTGGGTGTATCAAGTTACGTCCCTTTATAGTACAACAGGTAACTTAGCCATTCGATAAAATAAGTATGAGCCTGAAATAAGTACTGAGGTCGATATGATTAACTAAAACCCTTGAAGACGGTACCCCAGTATGGCTAGTGAAAAAATAGTCAATAGCTTTAGATAGAAGGGAAATATGAGACCAGGCTGAAGTCTTTTTTATGGATATTATTTTAATGGCACTATAGATATTGTTTTAATGGTGCTATATATATTATTTTAATGGTGCTATAGATATTATTTTAATGGTGCTATATATATATATAATTTTAATAGTACTATATATCTTATTTTAATGGTACTATATATATTATTTTAATGGTACTATAGATATCATTTTAATCATAGTTTGGTATTTTATTATATATCAGGATATTAATAATAGCCAAGAGATTCCCATTATTATTATAAATCATTATATTAGTATCATAAAGTGGTATTATGTGTAAATAGTGGACAGATAATTAAGGGCTACAATTATCATATATTATAAACTGTACTATAATTCCACATTTACAATTAAGAGTGAAATATAAGATAATTTTAATTATAATTAAAATTAAATATCTGAGTTGACTGTATCTTATGTTATACCTATGTAAATATTATTTGACTCTCCAGTATATTTATTTATTTATTCCTATTCAGGCACACCTTCACATAGATACTTATGTGCAGATTTTATAAAAAAACATGACACCCTTACAGTTCAACATCAATGTAGATATATAAGAAGTTTAAACCTTAGGATTACTATATTATAACTCCAGTATTCTTTATATATTTGATAGTTAGATACTTGGTTAGTTCCCTATATGTTACATGTCTGACTAGCTTACTTAGAATGATTTATGTAATTTAAGTAGTTTTAATATCTAGTCATATTATTTGTTTATAATATTTAAACTTAGGGGTGCTATGCAATATATTGATTAGTATTATCCCGAAGATATAAAAATATTATAGACTCAACGGAGACTGATTTGACTTACCTGATATATTTATTTAATTATGATGTAATAAATTCAGGTGCTGGTAATTTAGGTTTATAGTATTTAAACTCTCTTAATATCTTAGTAACTCATTTCTTTAATTTAAGTGTTTTATTTTTCGAAATCGTAAATTTCTAAGGCCTCCTGTGTACATATGCGCAGATGGCTGTGTGGTTAAGGAGTTCGCTTCGCAACCGCATGGTCTCGGGTTCAGTCCCACTGCGTGGCA
>JAOPJM010324134.1:0-11823 GCA_027124095.1 Muusoctopus leioderma | reverse complement strand
GGCCGAAATCACCCGTCCAACCCATGCCAGCATGGAAAACGGACGTAAAACGATGATGATGATGATGATGATGATTATATAGTAAATGTGTGTGTGGTTATGTTGTTAAAACACTGTATTACTGTTTGCAGTTAGTTATTGGCATGCTTTATGCTGTTTGTATTGTTTTGTATTGTGAGATGAAACAGCTCTAATGGACTTACCATTATGGTTATGCTATGGCTAGACAAGCTCAGGATCCTCTTCCTCTCAAACTCTGCTAGTTTAGTGAAGCATAATTGTCTCCAGGAGTCCTTTGAAAATGGACGTAAAACGAAGATTATGATGATGATGATATATTTATATATATATACTAGTGTTCTGTTATTTCTTGGTGGCAGTTTGTGTCTTATCTGTTTAATGTTACAGAAATTTGAGTTAAACAGCACTTCTATGGATCCTTGGGATTTACAAAAAGCTTTGGTGTGTTTGTGTATTTGTATGTGTCTGTAATCGATGTAAGGTTGCTGGGGAAATTTTGAGTAGACTCAACCGAGTGTGTTTGCATGTGTGGTATGTGGAAGCTCCTAATGAACTGAGTTTGGTTTCTGGTTGTAACTATTTCACTTACTCTACCAATACCATTGGGAAAGGCATACATTTCACAACTCTCAGTCCTCTACCCTTGAATTCAATAGAGCTAATTATCTGTCTGCAGCAATATTTTTGATTACAAAAATGTCAGACTCTATTACCCTACTAGAAGAGAATCAGATAGATAGATAGATACACATAAATAGATTGCATTTGAGAAGTAATGCACTGAGATTTAGGGATTTAAGTTCTCTCTCCATTTTTCTACATAAAATAAAACTTTATTTTATTCTATAAAAAAAAAAATCAATAAAATTATAATTCTGTTTCAGAAGAGGAAAAATTGTAAATGCAAAAAATGTTTTTTCTTCTTTTTTTTATTCAGACATGCCCATTACAGTTCTTCAGCGAAAAGTTTTGAAAAATCTGAATCATATCATCGGTGTTGATAAAGTAGAGACTACTAAAATGACTTTGAAATCAATATATATGATTGGTTTGTATTTCTTTATATATCAAATGTTTACAAAGTGCGATGCTGCATTGTAGCATGGTGACAGCTGAAAAGAAATAAAGTGAGCATGCACCACTGGATGTGTAATGTTAGAATACATGAATGATGGAGCACAAATGAGCTGAGAGAAACACTGGATATAAGAGGAATCAGATGTAGTGTGCAAGAGAGAAGACTGTCTTGGTATGGGCACGTGATGTGTATGGAGGATGTTAGTTGTATAAAAAAGTGCCGAGCACTCGAAGTAGATGGAACGTATGGAAGACGGAGACCTAGGAAGATATGGGATGTGATGGTGAAGACTGATCTCAAGAAGCTGAACTTCATGACTAGTGGTGACATGTGGTGCTGAGAAGACTTGTCCACCCATGGAAGTCTGGAAAAATGGTTATTAAAATGGTGGAGGTGATGGAATATGTAATATATCTATATTTGGGTCTCTCACCCAGTTTGCTCCTGTTAAGTCTCCATCTACTGCCTTCCCATTTCTTTGTTACCCTCTCAGCTCTCACTCACCCTCTATCCTGTACCATGCTGCCTGTGTAACAAGAGATGGCATTGGATCTGTATGTGCCATCACCTTTTTTCACTCTACCTCTCTTTATTGACATTCACCATTCTTTCTTACCATCACTCATCTCTATTGCTATCCATCACTTGCTTTCTCTCTTACCATCACCCCTATTTTTTGCCATCCTTCAATCCTTCATTATCTTTCTCACATTACTCCCTCCTCTCTCAGTCTTTTTTAACATACATCACTCTCCCTCACTTCCATTATTCCCTCTTTCATCACCCTATCCCTCCTTCTTCACCCATCATGCTGCTTATGCTGGTGCCATGATAAAATGCACCCAGTACACCCTGTGAAGTGATTGGCAAATGAACAGAAACAGTGTAGAGTAGAGAGGACTCTTTAGTCTTGCCGAGGATATGACAAGCTCTCTAGTGCTAGTGTCACAATAAAATGCACCCAGTACACTTTGTAAAGTGGTTGGCATTAGGAAGGGCATCCAGCCATAGAAACTGTGCGAAAATGGAACATACAAGTGAAATGTGGTCCTGTCTAGGGGAATGGTAACTGACAATAAGAACTGATCCAGACCGTGACGACCTGTCCAACCCATGCCAGTATGAAAAACGGACGTAAAATTATGATGATGATGGTGTTGTTGGTGGTGGTGGTTTACATATATATGTGTGTGTGTGTGTCTGCATTGGGTGCAACAGCTGTGAGATTTAGGAGCTGGTCTACTGACCACACATATATGATCGGGAGTTCAAAATTGATCACTATGTTTTGGTCCTAGGTAAGGTATGTAATCCTGCCTCCCTCACTCATTTTTTTATGATTGAAAAAGTTAGTGGAAGGAAAGGTATGCAGCTTAAAGACAATGTTTCAGTAAAAATCTTTCCACCCATGATAATGTTGATAAATGGATTTAAAGCAACCAAAACGAAAAAAATCAAAAAAATCTAATTTAAATTATATAATATTAATTGGGTAAAATTAAAAAATCATAATTTGCATTATCTGTTTGCTCCAATGTCAGTGCAAAGTAAATGAGTTTAACTATTTGGTAAAATGATATTTTTAGTTTAGTTTGAAATTGAAACATTCTCTGGATCAACTCCATATCTATCTATTCAATGCAGAATAATGCAGTTTAATAGTTCATAAGATGGACAGCTTATCATCTGTTATCCAATTATTTCTTTATTTACAAAATTTATTGCAGTCATACAAAGTTAAATTATTCTTAAAATATATTTTTTAATGTACCTCCTACAATGAAACAACATGAATACTCAGGTATTTTAAATTATTAATGTATTCAGTCAATTCATCAATTACATATATTTCTTATCTTATTACTTCAACAATGACCTTTGTTTCTTTTTCACACAACTGGGTGGGAAGAGAGGCAGAATGAGTAGGTGATGGAAGAGTAAAAGAAAAGAAGAGAGAGTAAGGGAGTGAAAGACAGCTATATGATGTTTGTTAGCAAGGAGATTGGATCGAGAGGGTGACAGAAGAGAGAGAGAGATGAATGAGAACCAAAGTGAGAGGGTGACAGAAGAGAGAGAGAGATGAATGAGAACCAAAGTGAGAGGGTGACAGAAGAGAAGAGAGTCCTCTAATGGTCAGTTCTCTATTGGTGATATTGAGTTACAAATATACTACTATTAATTATTAATAGTACCATCACATTTCTGATGATTGGATTCACCAACACTCTCCAACCTGCTCAATAACACACTTCAACCTCTGGCCTACAGACATGCTGTCTTCTCTCTTTGCCTTTTATACTGCTACTGCATTGACTTCTGCTCCTCGGAGCTGGCTGGTCTCATGCCACCTCCACTCAGGCACTCCCGAATGACTCATCTCTTCTCCTTTTGTCACCCATATTGTGTCGCTCCTCCAGGCCTTGCACTAACCACTCAGCCAACTCCTTCCTCCTTGTCCATATTTTTCTTGCATCTGTTGAAGAGGAATGTTAACCATACTGATTTGACTGGTTTTAGAGGGCCTATGAAAACCATGTGCACAGCCCCTTACTCCAGACCAATCCAGTAAAAGTTACAAAAAAACCTATAGCATAATCCTGTTAAAACACCTGTTCATTCTCTATCCTTTATTTGCAATTAGGACTTTTAAGGTGAAACAGTTTTTTTTTGTTTTTTTTCTGTCAAATTATGAAAACATTATTAATCACTCTAATGAACTGTATAACTGACTGCACCCTGTTGGAATCTTTAAAAATGTTATCAGAAAAAAGTATTAATTTCATTTTCACCTTTAATTATATACAATATTGTAATCCTCCATTTTCTTGAAATAGTAATATGCTTATATTTCAGATTTTGAAATTTTACTTGACTCTGAACAACTTCCACTCTCAGTTGGTGTTACACCTCAGAATATTCATTCAAGGTAACAGTTTCTTTAAGTATTTTAGCAATGTTCTAACTTAAATGCCATGTTGTTTAATCAAACAAGAGTGTAATAAAACATGGAGTAATTAAAAGATCGTAAGTTCTATTACTGCCACTGATATTGCAATATGTTCTGAAACAAAGTACAATACCGTATTAGCTTCGGTCAACCTAAGCTGAGTACATTTTGTTAGAAAAACATGTATTTGAAAAATTCCAGTGGACAAACTCATCCAAAGTATGCTAATGGATGAAAAATGTTAAAGAGAAACTGATAAAAAAATGTTATGGTAGTGCCCCAGCATGGCTACAGTCCAATAACTGAAACTAATAAAAGAATAACAGCCTTTAGATTTTTTTGTTTTTTGTAATTTGTATATACTATTTATGAATGAAATATATCAACATTTTAAAGTATTTGCTTTACATTAGAGAGAGTAGATTTAGACAATTGTTCAGAACCTTATATCATGGAGATATTTTATTGTCCAAAACTTATGAAGAAATTTGTATTTAAACTTCTTTATCTTTTAAGTCCTGCTACTTATTCCTCCCCTCACCTTTACACCCAATATAAGTAGAGTTTTAACACATGTGGATCATATATGCATAATATATATGTTTGTATAATTTGAAAATTTGAAAAACAAAACTTCTTAAATTAATTATGAATTGAAGTAGGCAAGTATAAAAATTAAGTCTTATGTGAAAATAAATTGAAAGCATTAAGACAGATAATCAAAGTTATCTATAAAAAATTTACATCTTTAGAGTTGCTGTCATTCTTCACCAACCAGAACATTACTGTGTCAATACAAATATATTACTGGGTGAACAAGCAATGAAAGTACGGCATCTTAGACTATTTGGTTACAAAGTTATTGAGGTAAGAAACAAACGTTTTCATTTTTTTTTTTACATCTTAAGCAATTATTTTGATTTCACTTTCTCTTGATACTGTTTTATGTACCATTTGAAAGTTTTATGTATGTTTTCTTACTATAAAAGTTTGCTTCATAAGAAAGGTTTAATTTACTTACTCTGTGCACTAAGAGTGAGTAGATAAGGCAAAAACAGTTTGTTCTTTGTTGAACATTTTTAAAGATTTCTATAAGGAAACAATTTTGAAAATTTGATTGCTCCAGGTGTGCAGGAAAGGAAATAAAACACAGCGTTTGGTTGTTTGTATGTTCACACACTAGAATATTTGATTTATTTCTCATATCTATAAATATGGAGATAGGGGAAGATTTTGTTTGGAAAATGGTCATGGGAATAGTGGTAAAAATGAGAAAGAGCAGAGTTGGGCTGTAATCATACATAATGAAATAGAATAATCTTTCTCATCCACTTTAGCCTCTTAATCATCAGCTCTTGAGGTATCATGATTAATAATGATAACTCACATATGGCCACAGATTTGTAGGGAATAAATATAGTCATTTGAATCAAGCTCTGTATATGCATGGTACAAAAGGTATGAACAGTAAAATTGACACTAGAGGGATTTAAACTTAAAATATAAAGAGATAAAACTATATAATATGAAGCATTTAGACCACCACTTTAATGTTTTTTGCCGATACACCAATAAAGAATCCATAATTAAGCTACATTTTTTTTTATTGGTTTGGTCTGGAGGAAGAGGCTGTGCCCATGGCTTTCACAGGCCCTCCGAGACCAGTAAGATCTACATAGTTAAAGGTCTTCTTGAACATTTGCAAGTCAACAGCTGCAGAGAGAGAATTTCAGAGAGCTGACGTTCTGGGGAGAAAGGATTGTGTGTAGTGGTTAGTACAGAGCCTGAGGGTGGTGGATGCAATTTAGGTGACAAGAGGAGAGATGAGTGAATCAGGAGTGCCTGAGTGGAGGTAACATGAGACCAGCCAGCTCCAAGGAGCAGGGGCCACTGTAGTAGCTGTATAAAAGGCAGGGAGAAGATACAAGAGTGTTTTCACCAAATTTCTTGAGAGCAAAAACCCACTGGTGAGTGACATAAGAGAGTAGGTCTCCAGTAGAATTGGTAGTCACTAGGAAGGGAGAGAGATTCAAGGTGATGTACAAGGTTGTTGTTAATGGCTGTCTCCATGACCTTTGAGATGCTGGAAGTGAGTATGATAGTACAGTAGTTGGCAGGGTCAAAGGGGTTGCCATTCTTAGGAATGGGACACACTATGGCGTGTTTCCAATGATGAGGATATATCCCTGTAGAGAGAGAAAGAGAGTGGCTGAAGAGTTTGGTTGGAACAGGCTAGCTCTGTGGTGCATTGTTTCAAGGTAATGGAAGGACCATTGTCAGGACCAGTGGCCCTGTTTGTTTGAAGTGACCAAAAGGTACTTTCACACTTGTGGTGTATCTGCATGGTGGTGAGTCTGGTAGAGAGGAAAGGGATAGTTTTGGAGGAGATTTACCTCGTGTGTGCAGTGTGGGGTTAGATGAAAAGCAGGCAGCAAATGTTGAGGCTTTCTCCGTTGGAGTAGTGCTTACAGAACCATCATGGTTGAGAAGTGGAGGAGTCCACAAAGTTGGTAGGGATCTTTTTGGGAAGGGATCAAAAGTATTGGCTGCAGTTTGGGAGGCGGGAGTGCTTGCGAGCTGTGTGATGCATGGAGGCATCCTTCGTGGTATGGCTGATTGTCCTGCATAAGTTGTGGTGCTGGGTAAAAGCCATTCCGTTTGTAAGGGTGGGTGAGTTTTTCCAAATGTTGTAGGATGTGTTTTCTGCTTGAACTGTTGCAGCACACTTATGAGTGAACCATTTGAGGGTCTTTGGGCTGTGAATGGGATGTTGAGGGATATACTTAAAAGGATAGTTTCAGTAACCTGCCTAGCTGTTTCTGATTGGTCAGGAGTGAACCACATGTGCTGCCAGGGATAATTAGTCAGAGCTGGCAGAGCTCTGATCAGTCTGCTGAAATAAAGTGCTATACACACCAATGCTCTGTTCTCCAGAAATAGCAGCTAAATCTTCAAATTACATCCTACCATCTTGAAAATGTAGGAACACATTCGATATTGCAGTCTTAAATATGCAATGCCCAAGAGACAGGTGGTCATGGCTATAATGCATTTGATCATAGGTCTGCTGAATCTGGACTGACCTGGGGCTAAATGACAACAACTATATGCTTGCTGAAAGATTGGAACAGTTTAATCACTGTAAGCAGTGTTAACACTATAAAATTAACAAGAATGTTGATGCGGTAGCACTGCCTATAGCCCTATATGTTATGGGATGGCCTTTGCTGTTATAAATTGTTAAAAATTGAATTATTTGATGATTTGAAATTACTTTAACTCTAAAATTGGTTGGAATTTCTTTTACTTCTTTTATACAAATTTTGCAATGCTGTCGTAGATTCAGGTATGTATATCAATTGCTATAGCATCTTTTTATAGAAACATGCCCTACTTAATGTTAATCAACCCTCTGTGCAATAGTTCTGATATCTTTAAATCTAAATTGACCAAGGCAATGAGTGTAATATACATTCTCAAAGAGCATAACTCAGTGTCATTCACTGACCTTGTCATTTGAGTCAATAGATTAATATTTTAACCACTAAGCCACTTTATAAGGTAGTACTCATTGCTATTGTAATAACTAGCAAAAAGTTAGTTGATTGTTGCTAGTCCTATTGAGGTATTTTGATAGACTATTGATTGTAATTTAATGGTAGGTGTCTCTCAAGCTATTAAATTAGTTTAGTTATTCGGCTTTTAGTTACAAAGACCATAATTGTCATTTTTTAGTATTGATTTTTGTAGCACTTTTGGTAACTTTAGTGATATATTTAGAAAATGCATCTATGGCTACTTCAGCAAAGTATTAATGAGTGTGTATGTTGCATATACCTTCTTAATTCTGTTTTCTCCTCTACTTCACCAGACTGATTTATTTATTTTCTTATTTATTTTGCTTTCCATTCATTTTTCAATGCCAGCAAAGTATGGAAAAAGGATCCTTTTTGACAATTTTGAAGGATCCTTTTTAAAAATGTGGTTCTTTGTGTATTTTTGCAGTAGGTTTTCCTTTACAGCAATATAAATGAAATGATCAGTACGAGCCAATGAGGTAGCCTCTACATGGTCATTTGACCTGCTAGAAATAGGAACAAAATCTTTAAGTCACACCCTACTGTCTTTAAAAAAAATGGAAGCGCATATTGAATGGACTATATCTGAAAAGACAGGTTGGTCATGGCTGCAATGACGACATTCTTATCAATGTCAGAAAGAACTTTACAAATCTCTCCATCTCATAATAGCATAGAGAAACAGATAGCAATATGCAATGATAATAATTATTTATTTCTTACCTTAGCTCCAATCCTGATTCACAGGGGCAGAAAAATGGTTGTGTTCATGCTCTTCTCAAATACCTTAGTAGGAACTAGAAACTGAAATTGAGGTTTTATTGATGTTTTGTTTCTTTTCTACTCTAGGTTCATTATGCAATGGTACAATACACCAAATCTCGACAGTTGAAGTACTTGCGTGCTTTATTGCAAACCTACATCAATAGAGATGCCTTCAGCCATCTTGTAACACAACCGTCTCATGAAAACATCTCCATTTGACCAAGAACACTGAATTATTTCCTTTTTCTATCTACTGTAGGTTAATATAAATCATATTTTGACCTTTGCCAGCAAATTATTATTTTCTAGTCAAAATGTTGTCTTTGTTAATTTTCTTTTCTTCTCTCTCTCTCTTTTTTTTTGTTTTTAAATTATTTGATATTTTACATCCATTTTTCCATGCTAACATGGGGTGGGATGGTTTTACAAATTTGGATATTTGCATATTGTTGGACAAATTGTACAGCTTCATACTCTGCCTACAACTAATCATTTGCTTTTATAGTAGAAGAAGTGGAAACTGTTTTCTCAGCCAAGAAGACTCAGACAAGTAGAAGTTACGTGTCTTGGCTTGAGATGCAATATAATGAATGCCTGAGTAAATTTCGATCTTATGACCCAGTGATTCTAACCTCAAAGCTATATTTTAAAACTAAATCCTTTGAAACTGACATTAAATACAAAGAACTTGACAAAACAAAAATAACTTCGATTCTTTAATATAAAAACTAATTCAATAGTTCAAATATCGATCCATGTGCTATTCGAAGTATTTGATTATGGCGACAATGATGGCCATCACTGTTTTTATGTCCACTTTTTCCATGCTGGCATGGGTTGGGTGAGATTTTATTGGAGCAGTATTCTACGGCTGGATATCCTACTTGTTGCCAATCCTTTACTATAAGTAAGGTACATTTTCCACTGATCTTTCATCTGTCGAACTGCCAAAGCTGGATAGATACCTTCTCAATTACATATCTCTTCTTTTGGCTCCTGGAAATTGCTATGGAGTCTTCCTTGTACTTTCTATCTTGTGTTTTCAATTTGTAAAAATGATACAGCCTTATTTCGAGTAGAGGTTGTTAACAGAAAATAAAGCAGCACAGAATATATATGTTCAAATGTTCATCATCATCATTATCGTCATCACCACCACTACTACCACCTTTTTCTATGCTTACATAAGTTGAATGCCTCTCCGCTATAATACATCTGCAGTCTATCTGGGATTTTATTCTCTATCATTCTTGCTACATACAGAATCAAAATAGGCTCCAAGCATCTAGGAAACAACATCAAGTAATGTTTTGCCCACTATAATCTCTCAGGACACCAAACCTACATATAGCCTTTTATTATAAGGTGTTCCTTGCATAGCTCTCCAAATGTAGTTCCACAAAGATGTTTTTTCTATCATACAACTTCTTGAACACTTACATGCAAGACATGTCATATTTTTCCTATGCTGTATACATAATATCCTATGCTGATTACTATAATCATATCTTCCAGTAGCTTACCAGACAAAGCTGTGCACTAACCCTAAACTTACATATACAAAATAAAATCATGGCAAGAACAGATTAACTGTTGCATGAAACAAATTGGCTTTTGCACTACTCATAATCAACACAAGAGAATACTACAACACACTTAACAATGTTATCATCCCATATAAACAAAAGACTACGAGCCAAAGAGGGAACTCCTTTGTGGTCACTTGGCAAGCATATCTTCAAACATATCTTCAAATCATGCTCTATCATCTTAAAAATATGAAGGACACATTAGACAATGTACTCTTACATATACAAAAACATGGAATTGTCATGATTGGAACACCTTTGATCATAGATCTGTATAAGGTTGACCTTGGGCTAAACACTAACTGTAACATCATACTTTGCTCTGTGCTCAAACTCTGTACACAAGTAGCCAATGCCTGTTATAAATCCCCACCAAAATTGATCTAGTACTCTCTAACAAGACCACTTTGCCCACCTCCATTGCTTTCATCTTGAGAAGCTCCAGGTATTTCAAAATAAAGTGAACTGTAAACTTAATGGATGCTACACTGAACACTACAAAGCTTAACATGATATAACAATAGTTTAGTTGTTGTCTGCTGATGAGACCAAAAGAGAGTTCCTTTCGCGTTCTTTGTGTTGGTTTGCAAAGGAACATGGGCGAGCTGGTAAATCTTTGCTTTTTTCAACACTGGATTTAAAAATGATTCAACGGTTAAGTCCAGTGGTTTTCGTTGTTAATTTCGTGTGTGTTGATTTTTGGTTTATATTTTCCTATTAGCAAAGCTTCCATAGATACTCTTCTCATTTTTTGTGGATTTCTATATAGAATAGTAGTGCTGTCAACTATAGTTTTTCTATTTTTGTTGCATGTACTGTATTGTAGTGTGTTGTAATGGCTCCTTGTAAATGCATGGTCAAACGACGGGAGAGTGTTTTACTTGTATGACCAATGTAACAATTTTATGAGTTTTTTAATGATGTGTTTATCCATTCTGTAGCCAGGGTGCATTTGGTTCTTGTAGTATACGATATGTGGGGTTTGTATATTTTTGTTTGGGGCTGCATTATTTGTGTCAGTGTAGGTGAATTTGTTTTTGTAATGTTCTATGGTGTGGTCTACTAATCTATTGGGGTACCTGTTGTTGGGTTACCCCTTGTTAACTAATGTTTGCTTAACGTATAGGATTTCTTTATTTAGAGCTTTTTTGATTGATGAAAATTTAAAAGCTCATCTAAGAAGGGATTTGACTACGGATATGTTATATCTATGTGGACATTCACTATCTGCGTGCATGTAAAGGCATTTGTTGGTGTCTTTTGTGTATACAGAGGTGCTGTATGTGTTTATGGCGAAATCATATATTGGCTGAATCATTTACCAGCCAATATAGACGATAGTTTGTTGGGAGCTGTGAAGTCGCCAAGTTCACAGCTAACAGAGTCTACGTGTTGTATTGTCAGCCGTTCGAGGTGGTAGAATGCGGCGGTGACAAATACAACGTCGCTGTACCAAGTGACGTGCGCGAAGGTAGAGGAAGAAAGGCAGTAAGAGTGAGTCGGCAGTCAAACAAAGAATGACAGGGTAAGAGTGACAGGTAGCAAGTAGAAAGACTAATGCTTGTAAGCTGTTTGTAGTGGAGGGAGAAAGGCTATGCTTTGTGGGCAAACATAAAGAGAGAGTAACACTGTCGTATATATAAATAGTTTGTTTATTTACATGGCGGAGAATGTACACATAGCAACTAAGGTTTACGGAGAAGTAAACAAATACATATATGGTGGTACACAATAAAGGGACACGTGTTGTGTGTGAATGTGCGTACGTGTGTTAGTTACGACTCTCTCCTGACTTAGTCCTCAACGTTAGGCCATGGTAGGACTGGAATCGCTACAACAGGTCAG
>JAOPJM010324133.1:0-18749 GCA_027124095.1 Muusoctopus leioderma | reverse complement strand
CAACAACAACAACAACAACAACAACAACAACAACAACAACAACAACAACAACAACAACAACAACAACAACAACACAGTCTAAAGTGGCCTCCTTTGCAAGGGCTGCCAGTGCACACGAACACGTTTCTCTGCAAAATAAACGTAGAAACTTGTTCGAAGTAGAAAAAACTCATCAAAAAGAAGACCCCGAAAGTTGATCTGGCCGTCCCTTCTGAGGTCATAGAAGAAACAGCCAGGAAAACTGTAAACTTTCGGTGTAGGTCGGTAAAGAACCGATGAATCGAAAACGCCATGCATGGCCAGGTAGAAAAGTGCCTCCATGATTTGGGGGATGGTGTCGATTTCACCACATGAGGCAAGCAATGTGCAAGTGTGGAAGTGCGATTCCTCACGGAGGCACTAGCACAGAAACACTCAATGGTTCTGTACAAAAACGAGGACCTTGTCTTGCTATCCACCTACCTTGGGAGGCGTGTGGTAAAAATAAAAGGAGCGGAATTACCGCTGGAACTGGACATCTGGTGGGTAGTGGCATGCGAGAAGGTGGTGACACCTTACTGGATATAAAAAAAATTCGAAAAGAGAATTGGTCAGGGTTTGGTCTAGTCATTCTAATCCAGGTAAAATCCGAATCTCTGGACAGGATCTCTGACCTAATCGAACTCCCCAATGGAGAAGAGTTGCATGTTCTCGTGAAGGGGAGACGCCCAAGATGCTGCAAATGTGAGAGCACCAATCATCTAAAAGCCCTCTGCCAACAACAACAAGGGGCGGCAAAACCAAGGCCTGCACTACTACTAAAACCACAACCACAGTAACAACAACAACAACAGCAACAGAAACATAACCACCACCACCAAATACAATAACAGCAACAAGAACAACAACAGTATTTTTACTAGTCCCACTGTTGTTACTTTGCAGTAGTTTTATATTTGTACCAAATCCTGTTTTTCCTGTGTGCGGAGTAGATATATTCTGTCTATATCAGATTTTGGCGGTGCCTTGGGAACGCTATTAGTAGTTTCCTGGTTTTCTGTCTAAGCTCTTCAATTACTTTAGATTCCTGTTTATTATGTTGAAGCTATAGTTTTTAACTTGGACGGCTAGTGTATTTATGCCTATTATCTTCTGTTTAGCATTGAGTTCACTTTTTAATAATAGTCTGACTTTTCAGTAGTACTGTTTTCTAAATTTCTTCATTTCTATAGGTTGTTTCTTAACAGTTTCATCTTCTCCTAAGTATTTGTATGGTTGGCTCTGGTCTATTTATCTGATTTCGGTGTTTATATCTAATTAAATAATCTCAATTTTAGTTGATTTGCCTTTTCTTATAGTAGCTTTGGCACATTTGTCTAATCCCATACTCATTTCTATACCTTCACTGAATTCATAAACAACTTTTGTAGGTTTTACAACTAAGTAGTGTTCCTTGTAAATATCTTAAAGTTATCTATATTGTGCAGATGGTTTATAGTTTGTCCGTAGCATCTTTAACTATTGGTGGTTTCATTCAGAAGATTTGTTAATGCAGTCAAAGCAAGGCAGAATTGTAGAGGGGATGATAAGTCTTCCTAGAAGATTACTTTTCTTGTGGGTTTGGATGGGTTTTCATTTTTTTCTCTTTGTTTTGAAGTGATATGGTTGTTTTCCATTTTGACGTGACATGGTTGATGTACTTTGTTAGTATTAGGGCTGTTTCATTTATATGGAGTGTCTTCCTTATCCAAGACTAAAGTATACTATCAAATGTTTTTCAGTTTATTGATTCCCAAGTATGTATAGGTCTGTGCTTGGTCTAATACTACAAACTTAATACTTTTAATACTTTTAATATAATATCTGATGTATGACTACAAACATATTTCTTTATCTAGCAGTATATTAGTGTTCTTAATCTGAATCTCATATCAATCCTCTAGTAAATCCGTGTACTGTCTTCAGAAGAGCTTCTAGTTGTTGATAATCTGCTGTGTACAACTTGAGATCGTCTGTATACAAAGGATTGTTGATTGTCCTCCCATAGCATTTCTAACTGAATCCAGTCTGCTTTATGATGTTAATTAAACGTATTAGTGCCAGAGAGAAAAGAAGTGAAGAGAGGGAAACCTCTTGGACGATTCCTCTTTAATAGAAATTGGATTAGTTTTATAATTATCTCTTTTGTCTGTATCTGCAGAATTATTTCCCATAGACTAATGATGTGTTTAATGTATCTGCTTATTCTTGACGCTATGTTACTCATGGTTCATGTTTCCAGGATCCACGTGTGGAAAACACTGTCAAAAGCCTTCTGGTAGAAAATCCATGCCATGCTCACCCTTTTTTTCCAACAATTTTCGATTAAGGCGTTCTTAATCTGTAAGTGTTCTTTACAACCATATGAAAAGCAGCATCCTTTCTGCTCTTCTGAAAACAGGATTTTTCTCCTGGTGTTTATTCTCTCCAATATTATTTGTTAAGGCTTTGTAAGGTGTAGGGAGATAGGTTATGGCCTTGTAATGTTATGGTTTATTGTTTTTATAGTCTTGGAGACTAAGTTGGCTTTCCCCTCAATTAGCCTGTCAGTTTGCCGCCAGTATCGTATTAAACATTTCTGCTAGCCTCTTTTGTATCCTTATTAAATATTGTAACCAGAAGTTTGGGATCGTATCATATTCTGGAGCCATGCAGTTTCTTTTTTATTTACTTATTGTAAAGTCTGAGACAATTCTTTTGTTCTTATAGCCTCACTCCATTGTTCAGGTGCTGTGTTCGTTGTTTTGAGCAATCTCGTCTGCGGTGATTCCTTCGCTGTCCATGTTCCTCCCCAGAAATGTTCTACTTCTCTTGCTGTTGATACTGCATTGATTTCTATTTTATTTTTACTAGTTGTTGATAAAATCGCTTTGATTTGGAGTTGAACTGCTTGTTTTGTTCAAAGAAACGTTGTCACTCTTCATACCGACGGATGCTTTGTGTTTTAGCGAGAATTTCTTGTTTCAAGCTTCTTTGATTTCAGATACTTCTATTTTTTTCTTTTTGTTATATTTTTAATATATGTCCCTCATCCCTTTTTCAGTTTTGTTGTTTTGTTATTGATTTCATTAAGTATTGAGAGATATTTTCTCTGATTTTCAATCTTTTTTGCTGTATGTTTTCCATTTTGTTTGCTTGGGTTTTGATATTTCTACATGAAAAGATCTGAGGGATACACACTTTCCTTTGTGACTACAATGGCTGCTGCATCTATTATTTCGCTTAAGCTGAGGATATTGATGTTCGTGTCTCTTTTCAGTAAGTTTGTGACGGCCATATTTGCGTTTTCTCTTGTTGCTATTTTATCATTGAGTTATATCCTTGAGAGTTACATTAATTGATCCATAAAAAGATCTATTGTTTTTTAAGTTTTTTAATGAAATCCACCTTTTAATTGTCATGTTCATGATTTCTATCTTTAGAATTTCCTATTCTTAAATCTTCCTCATATTCCCTTTCATTTATATTTTTGTTTGTGTTGTTCTAATTCGGTTTTTTGTTCGTTAGTATTCTATAGGTGTTGTAGGGTTTGGTTTTGCTTTGGTTTGTTACTTTCGTTGTTTTGCTCGTGTTAGGTCCATTTTCCGTGATTTACGTTCTCAGTAATGTTAGTTGTATTGTTTGTTTTGTGTTCGTTACTTCTGTCTACGTTATATATACTTTCTCTTATTTTGATTTCTGATATTTTTTGTCATTTTTAAAAGTTAGATAGTCTGTTGGTATCCAACTTTTACGTTTAAATCCAGGCTAGTTTCTTTCCGAATTATATACGTGTAAGGTCTGCCCTTTTATTTTGATTGTCATTATTTTTGCCGAGTACCGATTTACTTTTTCTTGAGATGTCTGGTTCCATTTTTCGTACTTTTTTACGCATTTCTTTATTAATCTTAGGTTGAATGATACGGTTTTTTATTTGTATTCTTTGTCATTTTTTGTGTGGTGTGACGGAATCAGTCTGGTGCTGATATGGACCATGCTTTGAGAGTTTGTTTGCACGCGGTGTCAGATCACTGACCGCTATCAACATTTGTAATACATTACTAATATGAGTTAAAGATGAATAAAATCTACAAATAATACCAACATATCCGTCAACATTCTTTTGTCACTTTTTCCGATATGATTCGTTGATTTTAGTCGGAGTTATTGGATATTTTTCGGAGCAGTCAGTCAAGTTGCGTTCTCTCATTTTAAACGTCTCCCAGTATTATTATCATTATTATCATTATAGAGGAGGGTGGTGGATTGGCTGAATCATTAGCGCGTCGGACAGAATTCCTTGCAGTATTCGTTCCGGCTCGCTACACTCTGAGTTCTAACGCCACCGATGCCAACTTTGCCGTTCACCCATCTAAGGCCGATAAACAAAGTACCAGTCAAGTACTGGGGTCGATTTAATCGACTTACCCCTCCCCTAAATGTCTGGCCTTGTGCCAATATCAGAAATAATAATTATCTTATCATTATTATTATTGTTTTAGTAGTACTGTTGTTGTTCCGGTATTATTAATAGCCTAGCCATGGGTAGTAGGATATTTCTCATTCATTATTTTTAATTTTGTAATTTTTTTTTTTGGGGGGGGGGCATCTGATCGCACCGCACCCGCCGACCGCCCACGCAAGGTCACCAGAGGTGGTATTCTCGGCCATCATATCCTATCATCCTATCATCCTATCATTCTATCATCCTATCCTCCTATCCTCCTACCCTCCTATCATCCTATCAACACGTACGTACGCGTACATTTCTGGCTCGTGACCGAAGCAGACACATAGACAGTAACATCAAAAGAGCTGGCTAGCCCATAACTCTAAAGACCATAACAGGTATCGCCCCTCCCTCTATCTATCTCTTTGCCACCGGCGTCTAGTGATGCGCTTTATTTTTATTTTTATACTTATTTTTATTTTTAATTTAATTTAATTTTAATTTTTATTTTTATTTTTATCTGTAATTTTACCCTTCCCACTCTCCCCTCACTCTTATCTTCTTCTCTTCCCTTAAGATATATAACTCTTTCTAGACAGTCGTCTGCCGCTTCTTCAAATTCTTCCTCCTTAGAATTCCTCTCCTACTACTACAGATACAAAAACTTTGGTGTCAGAATGTGAGGCTTCATTTGCTCAGATGAATCTGAAGAACAGTTAGGCTGCATCTTATATGCAAGGTTGCAATATATTGTGATTGCAAAGTAATCCTTGCTTATTATGGGCAGCTTGGCTATGAAACAATCGTAATTTTCATGAATAAATTATGTAAAACTCATTGCTCTAGTTATATATGCTGTTCACAAACGGAAGCTGTCACAGATGATGCCATCACCTACAGCGTGGTCTCATATGTAATATGGGGCATTAAAAAGGTTCATCTAACGATGTCTGAACGGTCTCACAATGCCTCAACGATGTCGAAACCATCTCTAAACAACCTACTGTTATTTCAACGTTTTTAGACGTATTTATACGTAATTTCAACGTTTTTACTGTAATTTAAACGTTTATAGACGGATTTATACGTAATTTCAACGTTTTTACTAATTTCAACGTTTTAGACGTATTTCCAACGTTTTTTTACTGTAATCTAAACGTTTTTAGACGTATTTATACGCAATTGTAACGTTTTAGACGTATTTATACGTAATCCCAACGTTTTACTGTGATTTAAACGTTTTTAGACGTATTTATACGTAATTTCAACGTGTTTACTATATTTTAAACGTCATTAGACGTATTTATACGTAATTTCAACGTTTTTAGACGTATTCATACGTAGTTTCAACGTTGTTACTGCAATTTAAACGTTTGTAGGCGTATTTATACGTAATTCCAACGTTTTTACTGTAATCTAAACGTTTTTAGGCGTATTTATACGCAACTTTAAAGTTTTTAGACGTATTTAGACATAATTCCAACGTATCTACTGTTATTTTAACGTTTTTAGACGTATTTATACGTATCCCCAACGTTTTTACTGTAATCTAAACGTTTTTAGACGTATTTATACGCAATTGTAACGTTTTTTAGACGTATCTACACGGAATTTCAACGTTTCTGCTGTAATTTCAACGTGTTTGCTATATTTTAAACGTTTTTAGACTATTTATACGCAACTTTAACGTTTTTAGACGTATTTAGACATACTTCCAACGTTTCTACTGTTATTTCAACGTTTTTAGACTATTTATACGTATTTCCAACGCTTTTACTGTAATCTAAACGTTTTTAGGCGTATTTATACGCTATTATAACAATTTTAGACGTATGTATACGTAGTTTAACGTTTTTACTGTAATTTAGACGTATTTATACGTAATTTCAACGTTTTTACTGTAATTTAGACGTATATATACGTAATTTCAACGTTTTTACTGTAATTTAAACGTCTTTAGACGTATTTATACGTAATTCCACCGTTTTTACTGTAATCTAAACGTTTTTAGACGTATTTATACGCAATTGTAACGTTTTTAGACGTATTTGTACGGAATATCAACGTTTTACTGTTATTTCAACGTTTTTATACGTAATTTCAACGCTTTTACTGCAATTTAAACGTTTTTAGACGTACTTATACGTAGTTCCAACGTTTCTACTGTAATCTAAACGTTTTTAGGCGTATTTATACGTAATTCCAACGTTTTTACTGTAATCTAAACGTTTTTAGGCGTATGTATACGCAACTTTAATGTTTTTAGACGTATTTAGACATAATTCCAACGTGCCTACTGTTATTTCAACGTTTTTAGACGTATTTATACGTATTTCCAACGTTTTTACTGTAATCTAAACGTTTTAGACGTATTTATACGTAATTTCAACGTTTTTACTATACTTTAAACGTTTTAGACGTATTTATACGTAATTTAACCGTTTTACTGTAATTTAAACGTTTTTAGACGTAATTCCAACGTTTTCACTATATTTTAAACATTTTTAGGCGTATTATACGTAATTCCAAAGTTTTTACTGTAATCTAAAC
This sequence comes from Muusoctopus leioderma, assembly GCA_027124095.1. NCBI lineage: Eukaryota > Metazoa > Mollusca > Cephalopoda > Octopoda > Octopodidae > Muusoctopus > Muusoctopus leioderma. The sequence goes on along the minus strand of JAOPJM010324133.1, from coordinate 11,752 downwards.
GTTTTTAGACGTATTTATATGCAATTGTAACGTTATAAGACGTATTTATACGGGATATCAACGTTTTTACTGTTATTACAACGTTTGTAGACGTTTTTATACGTAATTCCAACGTTTTAATCTAAACGTTCTTAGACGTAATTTCAACGTTTTTATTGTAATTTAAACGTATTTATACGTACTTTCAACGTTTTTACTGTAATTTAAACGTTTTTAGACGTATTCATACGTAATTTCAACGTTTTTACTGCAATTTAAACGTCTTTAGGCGTATTTATACGTAATTCCAACGTTTTTATTATAATCTAAACGTTTTTAGGCGTATTTATACTCAATTTTAACGTTTTTAGACGTATTTAGTCATAATTCCAACGTATTTATACGTAATTGTAACGTTTGTAGACGTTAGATGTATTTAAATACACGTTAGATGTATTTAGACATAATTCGAACGTTTCTACTGTAATTTCAACGTTTTTAGACGTATTTATATGTTTTTAGACGTATTTATACGTAATTTCACGTTGAAATTACGTCTAAAAACGATTAGATTACAGTTAAAACGTTGGAATTACGTATAAAAACGTCTAAAAACGTTTAAATTACAGTAAAAACGTTGGGATTACGTATAAATACGTCTACAAACGTTAGAATTGCGTATAAATACGTCTAAAAACGTTTAGATTACAGTAAAAACGTTGGAATTACGTATAAATACGTCTAAGACGTTTAGATTACAGTTAAAACGTTGGAGTTACGTATAAATACTCTAAAACCGTTTAAATTGCAGTAAAAACGTTGAAATTACGTATGAAAACGTCTACAAACGTTGAAATAACAGTAAAGACGTTGTTGTTCCGTATAAATACGTCTTAAAACGTTACAATTGCGAATAAATACGTCTAAAAACGTTTAGATTACAGTAAAAACGTTGGAATTACGTATAAATAGTCTAAAAACGTTGAAATTACAGTAGAAACGTTGCAATTCCGTATAAATACGTCTACAAACGTTACAATTGCGTATAAATACAGTAAAAACGTTGGAATTACGTATAGATACGTCTAAAAACGTTTACATTGCAGTAAAAACGTTGAAATTACGTATACATACGTCTAAAAACGTTTAGATTACAGTAGAAACGTTGGAATTACGTATAAATACGTCTAAAACGGCCGCAACATCCTGGGCGTTAGGCAGCGTCCACGCCGCCGCAATATGAATACGCCTAAAAACGTTTAGATCACAGCAAAAACGTTGGAATTACGTATAAATACGTCTAAAAACGTTTAAATTGGAGTAAAAACGTTGAAATTACGTATAAAAACGTCTGCAAACGTTGAAATAACAGTAAAGACGTTGATATTCCGTATAAATACGTCTAAAAACGTTACAATAGCGTATAAATACGTCTAAAAACGTATAGATTACAGTAAAAACGTTGGAATTACGTATAAATACGTCTAGACGTTTAAATTGCAATAAAAACGTTGAAATTACGTATAAATACGTCTAAAAACGTTTAGATTATAGTTAAAACGTTGGAATTACGTATAAATACGTCTAAAACTGTTTAAATTGCAGTAAAAACGTTAAAATTACGTATAAAACGTCTACAAACGTTGTAATAACAGTAAAAACGTTGGAATTATGTCTAAATACGTCTACAAACGTAAAAAATATGGTAAAAACGTTGAAATTACGTATAAATACGTCTAAAAACGTTTAAATTACAGAAAAAACGTTGGAATTACGTATGAATACGTCTAAAAACGTTGAAATAACAGTAGAAACGTTGGAATTATGTCTAAATACGTCTAAAAACGTTAAAGATGCGTATAAATACGCCTAAAAACGTTTAGATTACAGTAAGAACGTTGGAATTACATATAAATACGTCTAAAATGTTTAAATTACAGTAAAAACGTTGAAAGTACGTATAAATACGTCTAAAAACGTTTAGATTACAGGTAAAACGTTGGAATTACGTATAAATACGTCTAAAACCGTTAAAAACGTTGAAATTATGTATAAATACGTCTAAAAACGTTGAAATAACAGTAGAAACGTTGGAATTATGTCTAAATACGTCTAAAAACGTATAAAAACGTCTACAAACGTTGAAATAACAGTAAAGACGTTGATATTCCGTATAAATACGTCTTAAAACGTTACAATTGCGTATAAATACGTCTAAAAACGTTTAGATTACAGTAAAAACGTTGGAATTACGTATAAATACGTCTAAAAACGTTGAAATTACAGTAGAAACGTTGCAATTACGTATTAATAGGTCAAAATACGTTTAGATTATAGTTAAAACGCTGGAATTACGTATGCATACGTCTACAAACGTTTACATCGCAGTAAAAACGTTGGAATTACGTATAAATACGTCTAACAACGTTAGAATTGCGTATAAATACGTTGAAATAACAGTAAAAACGTTGATATTCAGTATAAATACGTCTTAAAACATTACAATTGCGTATAAATACGTCTAAAAACCTTGGAATTACGTATAAATACGTCTAAAAACGTTGAAATTACAGTAGAAACGTTGGAATTACGTATAAATACGTCTAAAACATTTAAATTACAGTAAAAACGTTGAAATTACGTATAAATACGTCTACAAACGTTAGAATTGCGTATAAATACGCCTAAAAACGTTGGAATCACGTATAAATACGTTTAAAAACGTTAAAATTGCGTATAAATACGCCTTTAAAACGCCTTTAATGTAAAAACGTTTACATTACAGTAAAAACGTTGGAATTACGTATAAATACGTCTAAAAACGTTTAAATTGCAGTAAAAACGTTGAAATTACGTATAAATACGTCTTAAAACGTTTAACACAGTACAAAAGTTGAAATTACGTATAGATACGTCTTAAAATGTTTAGATTACAGTTAAAACGTTGACATTACGTATGAATACGTCTAAAACGTTTAAATTACAGTAAAAACGTTGAAAGTACGTATAAATACGTCTAGAAACGTTTCAATTTCAGTAAAAGCATTGAAATTACGTATAAAAACGTCCACAAACGTTGAAATAACAGTAAAAACGTTGATATTCCGTATAAATACGTCTAAAAACGTTACAATTGCGTATATATACGTCTAAAAACGTTTAAATTACAGTAAAAACGTTGGAATTACGTATAAATACGCCTAAAAACGTATAGATTACAGTAAAAACGTTGCAATTCCGTATAAATACGTCTAAAGACGTTTAAATTGCAGTAAAAACGTTGGAATTACGCATAAATACGTCTAAAAACGTTGAAATCACAGTAGAAACGTTGAAATTACATATGAATACGTCTAAATTACAGTAAAAACGTTGAAATTACGTATAAATACGTCTAACACCGTTTACATTACAGTAAACGTTGAAATTACGTATAAATACGTCTAAAAACGTTTAGATTACAGTAAAAAGTTGGCATTACGTATAAATACGTCTTAAAACGTTTATATTACAGGTAAAATGTTGGAATTAATTATAAATACGTCTAAAACCGTTTAAATTGCAGTAACAACGTTGAAATTACGTATAAAAACGTCTACAAACGTTGAAATAACAGTAAAAACGTTGATATTCCGTATAAATACGCCTAAAAACGTTTAGATTACAGTAAAAACGTTGGAATTACGTATAAATACGTCTAACCGTTTGAATTACAGTAAAACCGTTAAAATGACGTATACATACGTCTACAAACGTTCAAATTGCGTATAAATACGCGTGAAAACGTTTAGATTACAATAGAAACGTTAGAATTGCGTATAAATACGCCTAAAAACGTTTAGATCACAGTAAAAACGTTGGAATTACGTATAAATACGTCTAAAACGTTTAAATTGGAGTCAAAACGTTGAAATTACGTATCAATACGTCTAAAAACGTTTACATTACAGTAAAAACGTTGAAAGTACGTATAAAACTTCTACAAACGTTGAAATAACAGTCAAAACGTTGATATTCCGTATAAATACGTCTAAAAACGTTACAATTGCCCATAAATACGTATAGATTACAGTATATATATACGTCTAAAGACGTTTAAATTGCAGTAAAAACGTTGAAATTACGTATAAATACGTCTAAAAACGTTTAAATTACAGTAAAAACGTTGGAATTACGTATAAATACGTCTAAAAACGTTGAATTTACTGTAGAAACGTTAAAATTCCGTATAAATATGTCTAAAAACGTTTAAATTGGAGTAAAAACGTATATATACGTAATTTCAACGTTTTAAGACGTATTTATACGTAATTTCATGTTTTTGGACTTTGTTGCAACGTGTTTACACGTATTTACACGTAATTGCAACGTTTTTACATATATTTATACGTTACCTCAACGTTTTCAGAAATATTTATACGTAATTTCATGATTTTAGACCTTGTTTCACGTTTTTAGACGTAATTTCGTTGAGATTACGTCTAAAAATTGACTAAATACGTTAATAACGTAATTACGTCTAAAATATACGTTGCAATTACGTACCTTTGTCTGAAATTGACTAAATAAGTTGTAATTACGTATAAATACGTCAAAAATTGAGTAAATGCGTTGGAATTACGTAATTGTGTCTAAAGTTTAATAAATGTTAGAATTACGTATAAATACGTTTAAAATTGACTAAATACGTTGAAATTACTTATAAAATTGACTGTTAACGTTGAAATTACGTAGTTATATCTAACTGACTAAATACGTTGATATTACGTATAAATACGTCTACACATGAGGGTTTTATTACGTAAATACGTCTGAAATTGACTAAATAGGTTGTAATTACGTATAAATACGTCAATAATGAGTAAATACGGTGAAATTACGTAATTACGTCTAAAATTGACTAAATACGTTGATTACGTATAAATACGTCTAAAATTGACTAAATACGTTGAAATAACGTAATTACCTCTAAAATTGAATAAATACGTTGCAGTTACATAAATATTGACTAAATACGTTGAAATTACTTAATTACATCTAAAGAAATACGATGCAATTACGTCTGAAATTGACTAAATACGTTGTAATTACTATAAATACGTCTAAAATTGACCAAATAGGTTGAAATTACGTAAATATGACTACAATTGACTAAATACGTTGGAATTACGTATAAATATGTTTAAAATTGACTAAATACGTTGAAATTACGTATAAATACGTTTAAAATTGACTACGTACGTTGGAATTTCTTGTAAATACGTCTAAAATTGACTAAATACGTTGAAATTACGTATAAATGTCTAAAATTGACCAAATACTTTTAAATTACGTAAATACGTCTAAAATTAACTAAATTAGTTGAAATTACGTCAATATGTCAGAAATACGTCGGAATTACGTAGAAATACGTTGGAATTACGTATAAATACGTCTAAAATTGACTAAATACGTTTAAGTTACGTATAAATACGTTTAAAATTGACTAAATACGTTGGAATTATGTAATTACGTATAAAATTGAATACATTCGTTGGAATTACGTATGAATACGTCCAGAATTGACTAAATCCGTTTAAGTTACGTATAAATATGTTCAAAATTGACTAAATACGTTGATATTCCGTATACATACGTCTTATAACGTTACAATTGCGTATTAATACGTCTAAAAACGTTTAAATTGTAGTGAAAATGTTGAAATTACGTATAAATACGTCTAAAAACGTTTAGAATATAGTAAAAACGTTGAAATAACAGTAAAAACGTTGGAATTATGTCTAAATAGTCTAAAAACGTATAAATAGGTCTAAAAACATTTAGATTACAGATAAAACTTTGGAATTACCTATAAATACGTCTAAAACCGTTTAAATTGCAGTAAAAACGTTGAAATAACAGTAGAAACGTTGAAATTCCGTATAAATACGTCTACAAACGTTACAATTGCGTATAATACAGTAAAAACGTTGGAATTACGTATAAATACGTCTAAAAACGTTTAGATTACAGTAAAAACGTTGGAATTACGTATAAATACGTCTAAAACGTTTACATTGCAGTAAAAACGTTGAAATTACGTATACATACGTCTAAACACGTTCAAATTACAGTAAAAACGTTGAAATTACGTATAAATACGTCTAAAACGTTTAGATTACAATTAAAACGCTGGAATTACGTATAAATAAGTCTAAAACCGTTTAAATTGCAGTAAAAACGTTGAAATTTGGTATAAAAACGTCTACAAACGTTGAAATAACAGTAAAAACGTATAAATACGTCTTAACACATTACAATTCCGTATAAATACGTCTAAGAACGTTTAGATTACAGTAAAGACGTTGGAATTACGTATAAATACGCCTAAAGACGTTCAAATTGCAGTTAAAACGTTGAAATTACGTATAAATACGCCTAAAAACGTTTAAAATACAGTCGAAACGTTGAAATTACGTATGAATACGTCTAAAAACGTTTAAATTACAGTAAAAATCTTGAAATTACGTATAAATACGTCTAAAACTGTTTAGATTGCAGTAAAAACGTTGAAATTACGTATAAAAACGTCTACAAACGTTGTAATAACAGTAAAAAGTTGATATTCCGTATAGATACGTCTTATAACGTTACAATTGCGTATAAATACGTCTAAAACCGTTCAGATTACAGTAAAAAGGTTGGAATTACGTATAAATACGCCTAAAGACGTTTAAATTGTAGTAGAAACGTTGAAATCACGTATAGATACGTCTAAATTACAGTAAAAACTTTGGAATTCCGTATAAATACGTCTACAAACGTTACAATTGCGTATAAATACGTCTAAAAACGTTTAGATTACAGTAAAAACGTTGGAATTACGTATAAATACGTCTAAAAACGTTGAAATTACAGTAGAAACGTTGCAATTACGTATTAATAGGTCAAAATACGTTTAGATTATAGTTAAAACGCTGGAATTACGTATGCATACGTCTACAAACGTTTACATCGCAGTAAAAACGTTGGAATTACGTATAAATACGTCTAACAACGTTAGAATTGCGTATAAATACGTTGAAATAACAGTAAAAACGTTGATATTCAGTATAAATACGTCTTAAAACATTACAATTGCGTATAAATACGTCTAAAAACCTTGGAATTACGTATAAATACGTCTAAAAACGTTGAAATTACAGTAGAAACGTTGGAATTACGTATAAATACGTCTAAAACATTTAAATTACAGTAAAAACGTTGAAATTACGTATAAATACGTCTACAAACGTTAGAATTGCGTATAAATACGCCTAAAAACGTTGGAATCACGTATAAATACGTTTAAAAACGTTAAAATTGCGTATAAATACGCCTTTAAAACGCCTTTAATGTAAAAACGTTTACATTACAGTAAAAACGTTGGAATTACGTATAAATACGTCTAAAAACGTTTAAATTGCAGTAAAAACGTTGAAATTACGTATAAATACGTCTTAAAACGTTTAACACAGTACAAAAGTTGAAATTACGTATAGATACGTCTTAAAATGTTTAGATTACAGTTAAAACGTTGACATTACGTATGAATACGTCTAAAACGTTTAAATTACAGTAAAAACGTTGAAAGTACGTATAAATACGTCTAGAAACGTTTCAATTTCAGTAAAAGCATTGAAATTACGTATAAAAACGTCCACAAACGTTGAAATAACAGTAAAAACGTTGATATTCCGTATAAATACGTCTAAAAACGTTACAATTGCGTATATATACGTCTAAAAACGTTTAAATTACAGTAAAAACGTTGGAATTACGTATAAATACGCCTAAAAACGTATAGATTACAGTAAAAACGTTGCAATTCCGTATAAATACGTCTAAAGACGTTTAAATTGCAGTAAAAACGTTGGAATTACGCATAAATACGTCTAAAAACGTTGAAATCACAGTAGAAACGTTGAAATTACATATGAATACGTCTAAATTACAGTAAAAACGTTGAAATTACGTATAAATACGTCTAACACCGTTTACATTACAGTAAACGTTGAAATTACGTATAAATACGTCTAAAAACGTTTAGATTACAGTAAAAAGTTGGCATTACGTATAAATACGTCTTAAAACGTTTATATTACAGGTAAAATGTTGGAATTAATTATAAATACGTCTAAAACCGTTTAAATTGCAGTAACAACGTTGAAATTACGTATAAAAACGTCTACAAACGTTGAAATAACAGTAAAAACGTTGATATTCCGTATAAATACGCCTAAAAACGTTTAGATTACAGTAAAAACGTTGGAATTACGTATAAATACGTCTAACCGTTTGAATTACAGTAAAACCGTTAAAATGACGTATACATACGTCTACAAACGTTCAAATTGCGTATAAATACGCGTGAAAACGTTTAGATTACAATAGAAACGTTAGAATTGCGTATAAATACGCCTAAAAACGTTTAGATCACAGTAAAAACGTTGGAATTACGTATAAATACGTCTAAAACGTTTAAATTGGAGTCAAAACGTTGAAATTACGTATCAATACGTCTAAAAACGTTTACATTACAGTAAAAACGTTGAAAGTACGTATAAAACTTCTACAAACGTTGAAATAACAGTCAAAACGTTGATATTCCGTATAAATACGTCTAAAAACGTTACAATTGCCCATAAATACGTATAGATTACAGTATATATATACGTCTAAAGACGTTTAAATTGCAGTAAAAACGTTGAAATTACGTATAAATACGTCTAAAAACGTTTAAATTACAGTAAAAACGTTGGAATTACGTATAAATACGTCTAAAAACGTTGAATTTACTGTAGAAACGTTAAAATTCCGTATAAATATGTCTAAAAACGTTTAAATTGGAGTAAAAACGTATATATACGTAATTTCAACGTTTTAAGACGTATTTATACGTAATTTCATGTTTTTGGACTTTGTTGCAACGTGTTTACACGTATTTACACGTAATTGCAACGTTTTTACATATATTTATACGTTACCTCAACGTTTTCAGAAATATTTATACGTAATTTCATGATTTTAGACCTTGTTTCACGTTTTTAGACGTAATTTCGTTGAGATTACGTCTAAAAATTGACTAAATACGTTAATAACGTAATTACGTCTAAAATATACGTTGCAATTACGTACCTTTGTCTGAAATTGACTAAATAAGTTGTAATTACGTATAAATACGTCAAAAATTGAGTAAATGCGTTGGAATTACGTAATTGTGTCTAAAGTTTAATAAATGTTAGAATTACGTATAAATACGTTTAAAATTGACTAAATACGTTGAAATTACTTATAAAATTGACTGTTAACGTTGAAATTACGTAGTTATATCTAACTGACTAAATACGTTGATATTACGTATAAATACGTCTACACATGAGGGTTTTATTACGTAAATACGTCTGAAATTGACTAAATAGGTTGTAATTACGTATAAATACGTCAATAATGAGTAAATACGGTGAAATTACGTAATTACGTCTAAAATTGACTAAATACGTTGATTACGTATAAATACGTCTAAAATTGACTAAATACGTTGAAATAACGTAATTACCTCTAAAATTGAATAAATACGTTGCAGTTACATAAATATTGACTAAATACGTTGAAATTACTTAATTACATCTAAAGAAATACGATGCAATTACGTCTGAAATTGACTAAATACGTTGTAATTACTATAAATACGTCTAAAATTGACCAAATAGGTTGAAATTACGTAAATATGACTACAATTGACTAAATACGTTGGAATTACGTATAAATATGTTTAAAATTGACTAAATACGTTGAAATTACGTATAAATACGTTTAAAATTGACTACGTACGTTGGAATTTCTTGTAAATACGTCTAAAATTGACTAAATACGTTGAAATTACGTATAAATGTCTAAAATTGACCAAATACTTTTAAATTACGTAAATACGTCTAAAATTAACTAAATTAGTTGAAATTACGTCAATATGTCAGAAATACGTCGGAATTACGTAGAAATACGTTGGAATTACGTATAAATACGTCTAAAATTGACTAAATACGTTTAAGTTACGTATAAATACGTTTAAAATTGACTAAATACGTTGGAATTATGTAATGACGTATAAAATTGAATAAATTCGTTGGAATTACGTATCAATACGTCCAAAATTGACTAAATCCGTTTAAGTTACGTATAAATATGTTCAAAATTGACTAAATACGTTGATATTACGTATAAATACGTCAAACATTGACCAAATACGTTGATATTACGTAAATACGTCTAAAATTGACTAAATACGTTGAAATTACGTATTACGTATTAGACATATTTATACGTAATTCCAACGTTAGTCAATTTTATACGTTTTGACGTAATTTAAACGTATTTTGTCAAATGTAGACGTATTTATACGTAATTTCAACGTATTTAATCAATTTTAGACGTATTTATACGTAATTCCAACGAATTTAATCAATTTCAGACGTATTTACATAATTTCAACGTATTTAGTCAATTTTAGACGCAATTACGTAATTTCAACGTATTTATTCAATTTTAGACATATTGACGTAATAGCAACGTATTTTGTCAATTTTAGACGTAATTTTAAACGTATTTACACGTAATTTCAACGTATTTAGTCAATTGTTTAAACGACCTAACGACAAACTAACAATCTTTTAAGGAGGTTTAAGCGATGTAACGATGTCATAACAACGTGTTAACGATTTGTTAACGATGTCTTAACTTTGTCTGACGAATTCTGAACGATCTAACAATACCTCAGCGATACCTAACGATGTCTTAACCGGGTCTCAACGAGCGAACAATGTCTTAGCGATCACTTACCGATGTCTAACTATGTATTAACAATGTCCAACACAGTTCTTCAAACACAGCATCAAAGTTTCAGATACTTTCACTAATATATCTAGGAAAGGGAGAACAGAGACTGCAGCTACATTACTGGCAATGATCTCAACCATTTTTGTTACAAACAGTGAGTGGAAGATGAATAGGTGAGAGAAAGTACAAAAGGTGTTGTTGATATCTCGTAGATGTAAGGAATTTTCTCGTAATAAATTAAAGAATATGAACTAAAAGACAGATACTGAAAAACATACATTATCCTAACTAAAACATTTTGTTCTCGACTTCAGATCTGCAAGTGTTTTTATAGCACTTCATCATCATCATCATCTCATCATCTTCTTTTTACATCCGTTTTCCATGCTGGCATGGGTCGGACTGGTGATTTCGGCCCGCGTCGATTCGTCATTGGAGTCACCACTCTCCTACAATGGTCAGCGGCCCACGTCTCGCTCGTATGTTCCTATATCTATATTTTCTATAATATTTTTTATTGAACAACATTTCCAAAGAATTTAATCTGTCTTGTGATATGGACTTCTATAGATATGTCTTTTATTAGCTTTAAACAAAAATAAAGAGAGAAAAAGACAGAAACAGAAACATCAAACAAAATTTTTTATACAAGTCAACAATGGAGCTTCTATGTGGTCACTTGGTCTGCTGGAAATAGAAGCCAGATCTCCTTCATATCACAGCCTACTATTTTGAAGAAAGGAAGGACAAGTCTGAAAAATATTAAAAAAATAAAAATTAGAAAATAACAAATAAAAACAGACTGATGGTCATGGCTGGAACTCCTTTGACTATACGTTTGCTTGATCAGCGATGACCTGCGGCTAAAGAACGACAGAATTTTAATATATTGCATTACATCCCTTTAACCACTTATATA
>JAOPJM010324030.1:0-11823 GCA_027124095.1 Muusoctopus leioderma | reverse complement strand
GATAAGATAAGTACCAGACTCAAAAGTACTGGGGTCGATCTGATCGACTTCAAGGCGGTGCCCCAGCATGGCCGCAGACCAATGACTGAAACAAGTAAAAGAGAAAAGAGTAAAAGAGTATATAATATTTGCAGCACAGTTGCACAGAGGGAAACACAAATAACTATTGAAGTTATTTTCATAAAACTAATATATTCTGCCTCTCATGCTATGATATGTAATGCACCTTGGTTTTGATTAATAGTTTAAGAAAATAAACGATATTTGATTACTTGGAATGAGCTGAGATTCAAACCTTTGTAGAAGAGAGGAGTAGAATATCGACTCAGTTTCACCAACTCCAGTATATTATTGATATCTAATTAATATAAACTCAGAGATCAGGAACAGAGTCAGCTCCGAACATTATTTTAAAAAAGTTGTTGTTGTTGTTGTTGTTGTTAATTAGTCCTAGGTATTCCAGCCGTCATCATCACGTTCTTTATAGGACGCCTGTAAGAGTACATTATCCATTGTATCCTATCTTAACAATTTAAGACGTTAGGCTGCTATTTACGAGAAATTTGGCTGCTATATCCAACAGATCGAGTGAACATGTGGAGATCCACCCTAAGTTGGCTCGAGTATTTAAAACTAGAGTGTAGAGGAAGAAACTAAATACTGTATTCAATCCGGCACTCTCTCTTTCTGGCAACTCACTCCTATAGTAGGCTTGTCATTCGAAACATAAGACGATTAAATATATTTGTGGAATCCTCCCACCAAACATTCCTCAACCAGGATTGTTTGTTAGCAGCATACCCGCTAAAAAGCCATCGTATTGGTTGCCTGCTTAAACTCCAACTTCTCACTGCAGGCAATCAACTAAACTGCACCCAAACTCTCCTTCTACATTGCCCCAATCTTACTACCATATACATACAGTTGATACTGTCAGTTTTACTGATACGCAAAAAATTCCTCCGATCATTCCAACCCAACAAGTTAATTGATCACTTCCATCACCCTAAAAGAGTGGGCTCCAGTGCTAGCTCGTATCCTCTCCAAACACTTCAATGTTCCTCTGTCTCTTTCTCTCCACGGAAACCCAATAATGGAAACACGCTATGGTGTGTCCAATACACACAAACGTTTAAACTCACTGACCATGAAAATATCTCAAAGGTGATAGAAACAGTCGCAAATATACACCTCCATCATCACCTTGAGTCACACTCCATATGTAATGACATACCAGTATAGATTCCGTAGATCCAAATCTACTGGACACTTGTTCATTGAGAACTCCGACAAAAGTAATGCTGTTGCACTTGTTTGGCATCATCCGAAACCTTTCGTTATATATGACAAGAGAACCTCTTAGCTAAAATTCCTCTTATGGTCTTCGTCGGCGTCTCATCTCTTCGATCGCAGTATTACAGCGTAAGATGAAGAGGCTCCTCCCGTCCTTCATTCTATCTACTCTGATGTGCCCCAGGGTTCAGTAATATCTCCCACATTTGTCCTTCTATACATTAATGACATACTTGCCGTTCATTTCTAATAGCACGTACATCTATGCAGATGACACCATCCTTCACTTCTCCTAATCTTACGCACACACGCATCATTCACATAAATACTAATCACTTTACGCCATAGCTCCACTGACTTTATAAAGAGAAACCTCGAAAACATTTCTTAATGAGGAAATGGCAACCTAGTCTATTTCAGCAGCACAACGAATCTATCGCTACACATATCTAGGAAACATTCTGTCACTTCACCCACTGTTGTCATGAATTACGTACAACATGAAACCCCAAAGTCACTAATAATGGTAAACCTCACTATCTCTGATGATATATCATGGTCACCAAACTTATATACCATTCAAAAACTGTATCACAATGAGTATGATTATTCGTTAGAGTCAGGAATACTTCAGTTATCATCAATTGCTGACCTTCTACAAAACTCAGTAAATAACCACATTGGAGTACTGCACACATATCTTGGTTACTGCTGCTACGGCACATACAAACATTATAAAGAAGGCCACTCGTATCCAACAAGCTTCAGCTACTTTATCATAGAAGGGTTATTTCCTCTTTCAGTCTCTACTATTGCAACAACAATGAACTCTGCTCCTCTGAAGTGGTTAACTATCTCCACACGAACCACCACGACGCACTTATCACACACACAGCATTTCATCTTCAAGATGAGATAAGCACTTCTGTAGTCCTTCCAACCCAGACTCAGAACTGCAACCCAGTGGAACACCTTCCTCATTATGTTTCATCTGCAGACAACGACCTACATGTGTTGAAACTGAACATCAACCGCAGCAGTCTCTCCAGTCTCGGAGTACTTTAAAGAAAGGTTATGAGTACTGCCGATCTTCTTCTGTATATCTAATACAAATATTCTAGTGTATGAACATATCTATTTACGAATTGGTACTAGTAATAAAATTAAATCTTACAGAAGTGTGTAACCTTATAGTTAATCTATCATTTCTTTATAAATCTTATTGTTTTTAATAAGGCTAATGTCGTTATAAAGACATTTTCTATGTCTAATGATACAGATGAGTTACTATTGTGATTTCGATATAATATAATCGAAAGTTTGATAACAATTCTTGCTAATAATATATCATACCGAATATTCTATCTCTTTACACTAATCATAAAAACAGAAAAACATACACTAGTATATCTGCTTATCTACCGAATATCAATAAATAGAATATCCAATTTCTATGTCTACTATTCCTCAAAAGAGATAGTTATTTTCTTATATATTTTCCCAATATTTAAATGTGTATTCTTACCTTTATTGTGTCATTAAACAAATAATCGACTGCCATTGTAGTCTAGATAACGTAAAATATTTATTGAACGATTAGACACCGGATGACAGGCTTGGTACTGCATCAGACAATGTATTGCAGTATTTACTCACATCCCTATATATTTTGAGTTCAAATCCCCCGTTTCTGGCTCACTGTGCTCTGAGTTCAAATCCCGCCGAGGTCAACTTTGCCTTTCATCCTTCCGGGGTCGATAAAATAAAGTACCAGTCAAGTGCTGGGGAATTGTTGGCCTTGTGCCTAAATTAGAAACAATTATTATTATTATTATTATGAATTAGCAGAGTTGTTAGTGTGTCAGACAGAATGCCTTGCAATATTTGATATGGCTCACTGCATTCTGAATTTAAATCCTGCCGAGGTCAACTTTGCCTTTCATCCTTCACAGTTAGATAAAATAAAATGCCAGTCAAGTACTGTGCTTATGCTAGAAACAATTATTATTATTATTATTGCATGTATTTATGTCCGTCTCTCTCACTACTTCTCTCTCATGTATGTATGTTTTAAGAGGCAAATTTTATTGTTTTTAAGGCTGAATTCCAATACACCAGCATATTTGATAATTCAGCACTACTCAGGTCCCAAGAGTGCCGGATTAGTGGTAATGTGTGTGTGTGTGTGTGTATATATGTGTGTGTAGTGTACATAAATATGTGTGTGTGTGTATTCATATATATATATATTTATATTTACACGCACACACATTCATTTACATGACTCTGAAGTTTCACTCTGTTGCAACTTTCTGTGTCTGATACATCCGAGCATGAAACTAGGACTAGTGACAAAAGTTTCAACTTTCAGTAAGTAAATAAATATACTCTGCGACATGTTTTGACTAGTCTCTTCCTGTTTCACACAGACGAACACACACACACACACACACACATATATATATATGATAGTTGTAGTGAGAGTGAGTGAGGAACATACATACATATACAATATGCACTTTTAGTTGCAGCAGGTTATTGAACATCTGTGCAGCTGTCAAGGCTGGCAGTGTTGTAATATTACAGTTGCCTGCAATTTCTATCTCTGACATTTTTCACTGCCACCTTCACCTCAACTCACCTTACTTCCATCTCTCGTCATATCACCTCACTCCATAACACCTCACACAGTGATGAATGCCCCACAACCCCATCCTTTCACATTAATAATTATTACTCTATATGTATCAGCTTACAAACTTACCATTCAGACTTCTCTCAAAGCCGTAAAATTTGTTGGCAATATCCACTTATGCAGCTTATCAAACTCTCACTGTGCACTTCAGATGTATGTTTGACTGTGTGTGTGTGTGTGTGTGTGTGTGTGTGTGTGTGTGTGTGTGTGTGTGTGTGTGTGTGTGTGCATGCACATGTAGATAAGTATATATGTGGTGGTTTACGTATACAAGTATAAACTGAGAGCTCTTTTATTTTGAGTGCTCTTTTACTTATTCAATGAAGTGCTTACTTACTTTTATGTGTGTGTCTGCGTGTGTATGTAAATATATATATATATATATATATATATATATGTGTGTGTGTGTCTGTGTGTGTATATATATATGTGTGTGTGTATATATATATATATATATATGAATCGAGCATGGGAAGAAAAGGTGAAAGTTAATCTCAAGAGGCTGATCCTACAAAGATGATGGCAAAATACTGCAACATTTGATTATGTTCTTTTGTTTAGGCAACACACACACACACCCACACACCCACACACACACCCACACACACACAAACGTAAGCAGTGTATTAGTACATTTGTTATAGTATTTATAGTATATATATAGGTGCAGGCATGGCTGTGTGGTCGGGAGGTTCGCTTCAGGACCGCGTGGTTTTGGGTTCGGTCCCACTGCCATGGTGACACCTTGGGAAAGTGTCTTCTGCTGTAGCCTGGTGTGTGTGTGTGTGGGGGGGGGGCAACAGAATAATGCCTTGTGAATGGAATTGGAAGATGGACACAGTATAGAGGCCTGTTGTGTATTTATATATATATCATCATCATCATCATCATCATCATCATCATCATCATCATCGGACATATATATATATATATATATATATGTGTGTGTGTGTGTGTGTGTGCTTGTCACCACTGAATGTTTATCGATCGGTTAGTGAGTTTGTTTACATCTCCAAATAACAAAATGCCCAGCCATTTAGTGGTTCAGTGGTATAATTCCTATACTAAATCAGTATGGTTGGTGACAGGAAGGGCATCCGACTGTAAAATGCTACCTCAAGAAATCTCCGTCCAACCCATGCTAGCATGGAAATACAGACGTAAAAACGATGATGATGATGACATGTATATATATTGTTTAGTAAGTTCCTTTTCCTTATCGTTGTCATATTCGCTACTTTCATGACCTAACTGTAAACAGTCACTTCAGAGAGATATAGTTTACTGCTATAAGTAGCAGTAGCACTGTAAAATTGGTGAGTGTTTTGTCGGTTTGCAGTGCTTAGTTTAATTATCTGGCATGAATGACAGAAGTGATGTTGGGTCCCATCTATATGCCCATGTGTGTCATTGTTACAGGCAACTTTGGAACAGTGGAACAGTGGATAATGTAAATATACAAAACTCATGTTGTTTAGCCCAGGTCAACCCTGATCGAGCAGACCTATGATCAAAGGCATTCTTACCTTGACTGTGCCATCATTTTAGAAGAATACAGGACTACATTATCCAATGTGTTTTTCTCTTTTTGAAGATGGTATGATGTGATGAGGGAGAATTGGCTGCTATTTCTAGCTGTTTGAGCAACCACACAGTAGCCTTCCTCATTGTCTGCAAAACTCATGATTTAATGTGGTACAGCTCTTTACATTCTGAGTTCAAATCCCACCGAGGTCAACTTTGCTTCTCATCCTTCCAGGGTAGATAAAATAAAATACCAGTCAAGTACTGGAGTCAATATAATTTACTGTTCCCCACCAACCTCAAATTTGTGGTCCAGTGCCTATGCTAGAAATAAATATTTCTGACTTGTACAAATTAAGCATAGTATTGAAAAAGGTTGGCTAAATTTTTTTCTTTGTTATTTTAATTACTGAATGTTTCTTTGTTTTTCAGGAAATACATATAATTGTGACCCCATTTTAGATAAATGTTGCACTGGATGTGGTGATCAGGAACAATTTTATGCATGTGCAGATATATCTATTAATGTGCAACAGGAGAAATCCAATGGGATAATAAAGAATCGTCCAATATTAAACCAGACACTAAACTCAGCTCAAGAAGAGACAAAAGGAGGTGTTATTAGTCCTCATAATGTCTCAAAAGATCCAACCATAGATAGTAAAATAAAATGTCAGGCAAAATTTAATCTTCAACCTAAGAAACATTTCAATAAATGGTGCAATTTAATGTGTCAGCCTATGAGTTCATTTCCATAAATCAACAGAAAAAAAAAAATGTATAACCAGAATCTTGAATTACCTTTTTAAATGTAATTTTCCCATTAAATACAATAGTCTTGATCAGTACATTGTAAAAATTATTTCATGGAAATTATATTCTCTGAATAAAAATATCATGTTCTCAAAATAGAATACGTAATTCCATTAAAAATGTTGATCAGATTGATTAAACTGGTCGATTTTATTTGCTGTTTTTAATTCCATTACAACTTGTTATTGTCTTCAGATGCTATTTTTACATGTACATTTTCCTCAAACTTAAATTGAACATATACTAATTGAACATTGTACTTCACAAGATTTCATCATTTACTGCACTGTCCCTCAGATATATAAATTTAAGCCTATCTAAATAAAGGTAACCATAATAGTTTACTGGTTGGGATTTCTTTACAAATATTTATTCTGCCTTTTTCAATTTCTCTGTTTCACTAAAATAAAAATCTTATGTTTGTGTGTAGAATTTGCACCATCCTAAATAAGCAAGCAGTATTCTAATGACAGGGCACACTTTTTCTTTACAAAGGCTCAGCAACTGTTCAGAGCTTAAATATTTTCTGACCCTAAAAATGAAGACTAGGAATGTAGTCTTTACTATGTTATAGATGTTTAATTGCCATAAAAAAATCATCAAAGCGTGTGAGGCTTTAGATTTGTGACAAGTTTGGAGGTTTTAGTTATGCGTAGTTCATAAGTTAGCGGGGTGTAATATTGCATTTCCTTGATATGTGTATTGACTTGGTTGTCTGTACACAGGATGTTTTCAAGGTCTCTGTTCATGTCTGGTGTGGGGTTTCTAGATTAGATGTGGATGATACCTGTGTGTGAAAGTTTATTCAGGACTTAAGGAGAGCATGTACCTTTAAAAGTAACAGCAATCAGGTTGTTAATGTACAGATGGAAGAAAGTGGGAGATATAACCATATCTTGAGGCATGCTTGAAGTGAAAAAATGTGGGACAGTGAAAGCCCTGCCAACATGTCACAAATGCATTGTCTGACAGGAAAATTCTGATACAAGATATGAGAGAGATAGGTGGAGCTCACATGGCATGTGATTTGCATTTCCACTCCATACATGTTGTCATTTAAACTTTGATCAGAGCTTTCCAGCATTTTTTGTACTTTTACAAATGTTTCCACAAATACATGGGTTTTAAGTACATATTTTTCTTTATTTCATTTACCTCTTCAGTTATTATTGATTCATGAAAAATATAAAATATCTATGGATATACATAATTCTAACGAGTGTTTCAATCATCATTATCATTTTTATGTACACTTTTCCTTGCTGGCATGGGTTGGATAAGATATTTTTGATGTAGTATTCTACGGTTGAATGCCCTTCCTGATGCCAAACCTTACTTATTTTTAAGTATGGGACTTATCCCACTGATCTTCACCAGTTGAACTGCTAATTTATGTGGGACATAAACAAATGACACTGGTTGCTTAAGTAAATTGAACAACTTGAAGACATACACAGAGACAAACATGTACGCACACGTGCACACACGATGAGCTTCTGCACATTTTCCTTTCACTAAATTTCACTCACAAGGCATTGGTCAGCTGGAGCCAAAGTAGAAAACACTAACCCAAGGTGCCACTTAGTGGGATCGAACCCGAGACCACGTGGTTGCAAAGTGAACTTCTTAACCCCATAGCCATGCCTGCACCTATATCATATTCTAAAACTATATTCTTTCATAGTATAAATATGCTACTTGGTACGTTACAAACATTTTCTAATTGTCAAATCTATACATGTGGATGATTAATTTCACATACCTTTAGATCTATACAAGCTGACCAGAGAGCATGATTTGAGTTTCATCGAATTTGAATAAGGTAAATATTTTTATTTAGAAGATCTAAATGCTATCTATAGTGGTTATAACTAGGGCTGTCGGAGTCGTGGAGTCAGATTCGAAAGCAATTACTGGAGTTGGAATCAGTCAGTAAAAATGTACCACTTCCGACTAAATATAAATTGTAATATAATGCCAAAGAGGATCTGATAAAAGCAATTCTGCTTCTAAAAACAAGATGTTAATAAATTTTGGATTTGGATTTTTGATTTAACCCCTATTCTATGGATACAATGTTTCTTTAATAAATTTTGTAGGGATAAACTTTTCACTCTTTTACAATATAATTTTTATTTCATTTAATGTTGTCTTTTATTTTGCTTTCAAATTAAATTTTATATTCAAACAATGCTTTAATCTCAAAAAGGAAGGGTTATGTAACTAATTGAGTTTATTTCTTTTAAAATGATCATTTGTTAAGTTGCTTTAGGTGTTCAGTCCTTTAGTTTTAGCTTTGATGTACTTTAGATTTTTGAATTGGTAAACAAAGATGTTCCTGATTTTCTTTTATAGTTTATTTTTTTTATATCCTTTTAATAAAAACAGCCCCTTATTTTTAATTTTGTAATTTTTGTCTTATGCTTAATTGCTTGTAACTTTTTAAAATAAACAATATAAAAAATCCACTGGCATAACCTTAAAACCCAAACTTTAACAGGTTACGGTGCTAAACAGTGACCTAATAATTCACATTGGCCATGTATGTTGTGTGCTTTCATTCAATATAAGAAATATATGATTAGTCTAATTACAAATAGAGGAGTTGGAGTCAGTGGTACCATAAATTGAGGAGTTGGAGTCAAAAGTTGTGTGTACCAACTCCACAGCCTTGCTCAGAACAATGAGGTATGGAACTAAATACTAAAAGGCATTTAGTGTGGCACTTTACCATTTCTGCCACTTCATCACCTTGTTGGTATGATATTATTTTTATAAAATAAAAAGAAAGAAAGAACTAATAAACATTTAAATTAAATTAAATTAGACACCTTACAAACACAAACCCAAGAAGGAAAACATGTGACTAGAACTGCCAACGGGAATCGAACCACACATCTGCCACATTCTGGGCGGCCATGATAACCACTACATTATAGCAACCTAGCTTGCTTCTCCCTCTCAAATTAATGCCTATAAGATGCCTTTTTTATGTCAGCTACAATACCTATCCCATCTCTCACATGAGGTCAACACTATTATTTTTTGTATAAATTGCTACTCAACCTTTTTAACTAGGTGTATAAATCGTATTTTTTCAGTTTGTTACATCTAACATAGTTTCTACATAATCTTCATCTCTGAAAATAGTTTCTATATTCCCCAATTGGAACACTCTGAAAACACTCTATCCTAAATGAGATAAAGAACCACCCAGGATACCAATAGTAGAAAATGACTAAGTAAGCGGTTAAGATTTTCGATCATAAATAAAGATTAAATTTAATTATATTAGACATCTTACAAACACAAACCCAAGAAGGGGAAAATGTGACTAGAACTGCCTTATTATCAAGAAATTAAATTGATGTATTTATTTATTTATTCATTCATCATGGTTAATTATAAATTTGACATTAAGTGTGGTTTTCACAATTGCAGCACAAGTACCTTAAATTAGAACCTGAAGGTTTTTGAGATTGGAATTAGTAGTACCAGTAGAATTGTGGTTGTTAATTCTGATTTTAATGGCTTCAATGTAACAATTGCTGAAATAAATTACTTTTCTATTTGCTTATTAATTGAAACGATTATACACTCACATTCGAAGTCGACTTCCTTTATTTTTTTCTCCAATGTATATGTAATAGAAAACACAGATGAGGTAATTTACTATGGCATCAGATGGCAATTTATGCTTACCGGAATGAAGTTAAGCATTTTATAAATAAAAGAAAAGAACAGAAAATCGAAGCAAAACTCAAAATAAATGAAATAATAATGGTAGAACTCTTTCCAAATGAATGCTTTCCAATTATTTACTTTCTTATATTTCTTGTTAGATTTTCTTAGATTATTTTTGCCAAATGATAATTTGAAACACTGTGATGAAAGTTGGTCACCATTTGCTCTAGGCTGCAAAAATATTCAGCTGACTCGATTATTATTTCTAATAATAGAGAAATCCATTATTAAAAATAAAGTAATAATTGTAGTTTCTTTATTAGTGGTTTATTATTGTTGTTTAATGTTAAACCAGTTGTCGGTGGTAGACACAAAAGTAATGTAGAATGGATAACATCATTTGTCAGCTATGTTTCTTCACAACTTCCTCCATTTGCATATGATGAACAAGAATAAGTTTGTTTTTTTTTTTAACTAGTTACAATTGGTAGGTGCAGACATAGCTGTGTGGTTAAGAAGTTGGTTTTGTAACCACGTGGTTACAGGATCTATCCCACTGCATGGCACCTTGGTCAAGTGTCTTTTACTATAACCTCGGGCTGACCAATGCCTTGTGAGTGAAATTGGTAGCCTCAGATTTATAGAGGAGGAATAGTGAGGAGAAAGTGGAAGGGAATTGTGATTGTGTGATGTTCATGCCCCTTTTAAAAGTGTTATTGATATACATGAAGTGAAATGGTTTACAACTAAGAATCAGCTGACTGGGTACTTACCTCTACAGCTCTCACGATTAAGTTCAAATTCCGCCGAGGTCAAATTTGCTTTTCATCCTTTCAGGGTAGATAAAGTACCAGTCTAGGGTGGGGTGGACTGGTGGAATCGTTAGAGCGTCGGACAAGATGCCTCGTGCTATTTATTCCAGTTCTTTGTGTTCTGAGTTCCGATCCCACCATGGCCTACTTGTTTGGTAGATTTAATCTGTCACCCAGTTTAACACCACCACCATCTGGCTACCCTTGGGTGCCTTTAGCAGAGGCAACTCTGTTGCAAGCATTCAGGCCAGGTCTCCAGTCTGAGGTTACCTTCCTCCCTCCCACCAGTCTCAGAGGGTGTTGGGTACTGCCTTCCCTCCAGACTAAAACTAATGAGTAAAAAAAAAACCCCCCAAAAAACCGAAGATTAAAATATGTCAGGTATTTTGAAAAAACAAAAAAGTAAATGGAAATTAGGTTAGTGAGGGAGTTACTGTGTAGTTAGTTGCTAGAATTACTCAATGTTGTTGCCAAATCCACTTCAAACAATCTACTATTGATAAAAAAAAAAAAAATCACTGAGTTTAATTACTCTCAGGCAGCCATCATCATCATAATCATAATCATATATCTGTTTTTCCATGTTTGGACGGGTCTCACAGCATCTTGTCCCTTGTCATAGTCTGTACCATCTACCACATGCAGCAACAGAGAAGACTGGCCAACTTTGTTGTTGTGTATGTCTTACAGTGTATACTGGCTGCATTCTATTGTGTCACCATCACTAGAGAAGTTACCCCATGTGACAGGACTAAAGAGTCTCATCTACACTGTCTTTATCAGTTCTTATTTAGAGTTATTACCCTTCTAGATGTGTAGCTTGCAGAGTCCACATCTCGTTTATATGTTCCATTTTTTCCACATGATTTCCATGGTTGGATGCCCTTCCTATCTCTAACTATTTTATAGAGTGTAGCAGGTGCATATTATCATGCTACTGGCACTAGATCAGGGGTCCCCAAAGTGGTCGGTATCGACCCCCAGGGGTCGATGAGAGTTCTC
>JAOPJM010323929.1:0-11824 GCA_027124095.1 Muusoctopus leioderma | reverse complement strand
GATCGATAAGATAAGTACCAGACTCAAAAGTACTGGGGTCGATCTAATCGACTTCAAGGCGGTGCCCCAGCATGGCGGCAGTCCAATGACTGAAACAAGTAAAAGAGTATTGTCTTAAAAAGGGAAGGACACATTGGATAATGTAATCCTAGTTACATTATGGTCTCAGCTGGGATACCTTTCATTATGAATCTGCTCAACTAGGGCTAATCTGGGCCTATACAACAACAATAATCTACCACCAGCAACTCATAACACTTTTTCATCCAAAATATACGATCCACATAGCATTTATATGTCCCAGATAAATTGATTTAGTTATTTTTCTAGTATACCCTTACCAACCCTTCCTTATTGTGTGTGTGTGTGCATGTGTGTGTGTGTGTGTGTGTGTGTGTGTGCATGCATGTGCGTGCGTGCATGTGTGTGCGTGTGTGTGTGTGTGTGTGTGCAGTCTATTCATTATTTCTAGCTTAACAACAGAAAGGAGAATCATGGATAAGTATATCTATAATTATTTCAATTTTATGCATTTTGTGCCGACAACTCGCCTTGTCTGAGGACTTAGATAGAACAGTTATTTTGATGTATGGCATGAATCAAGTTGTTTGCTGAAAGAAAATACCTCTGCATACAAAATATGGTAGGGTCTCACATAAGTAATATAGTGATTTGAAAAACTTCGATCAACTGAGATTATCCAAGCAATTAGTAAACACAAACTCCCTCTAGTGGTATTTAAAATCTAAAAACAAGAAAGAGAGATAACTCCAATAAGATCAGTTGATCAAAAGTTTTGGACAGTATATAAAATGATGCAGATTGGAGTGGATCTGGTCTTTAAAGTCAACTGGTGAAAGTATCAGACATATTTCAGTATTATTAGACCTCCTCAGCAAAGCATATTCTACTTTAGAGACACTTGCACACATACATATATATATATACCTTTTTTTTTTTATTGTTTGACATCTAGTTTGAGTAAAGTTGGTGTAATTGTAAAGGAAAATGTTCAAACACAAGTTTTTTAGGGTTACTTTATGCCTACATGTCTCCTATTGAAGGCACCATGTTGTGTATGTAAGGATGTATATATGTATACATTTATTTATGAATGTATATGTGTGTGTGTGTGTGTATGTGTGCGTGCATGTGTGTGTGCACGTGCATGTGTGTGTTGCTTTCTCTTTTTCGATTCTTTGAAATATTCTTATATGAAACAAAACTCCAACATTGAATTTAGATAACAACAGT
The DNA here is from genome assembly GCA_027124095.1 of Muusoctopus leioderma. Classification (NCBI taxonomy): domain Eukaryota; kingdom Metazoa; phylum Mollusca; class Cephalopoda; order Octopoda; family Octopodidae; genus Muusoctopus; species Muusoctopus leioderma. Next base: position 10,570 of record JAOPJM010323929.1, on the reverse strand, counting down.
AAAGAGTCGCATGCTGAATTTTAGAAAGGTCTTGCACATTTTCACTGTTCCGCTTAACAGTTTAAATTCATGGAATACATATTAGATGGTCTTGTTCTTTGCCTGAGAACCCCAGCTTTTCCAGACTATTACTTTAACCTTTAGTAACATAACCAAGCATACCAATGATCACAGGTACAAATGTGAATAAATAATCTGGGGGGAAAAGTCTTCGATGCAGTGGTCCTTGTCACTGATTTTCAATGATATAATGATATCCGTTGGGCAGCTGCCCTTTACAACAGTTTTTGTTTTCTTTCTCAAACAACTACATCAAACATTTTGTATTTGTATTTAGTAGAAGTTTTGATTGGAGTGTTTCACCAATATTCCAAGTGTTGTAATTTTTTATTTTTTTATTGCAATTTGTGAGGAATAGCATTGTTGGTTACAATTTTCCTTCTGGACAATCACTGGTCCACTGCATTTCTGATGAAAGGAGTGGCAAGGGAGTGTCTAACTTGATGCAGAAGAAATATCTCTTGGGACTTAATTCCTAAAGCATTGGTTTTTCGGTTTCCTTGCTGATATACATTGAAGAAAGATACACACATATACACATACACACAACATGGATTTCTACACAATTTCCATAGAAGTTATGGCAGAAGACACCCAAGGTACTGCACAGTGGGATCAAACATGAAACCATGTGGTTGTAAAGCAAACTTCTTGACCACACAGCCATGCCTGTATGAATGTACTCAATACCAGCAATATTTTTTTTTGGGGTGGGGGGGTCCTTGAGCAGTCCTTCCCACAAGGTGGTATTGTATATTGTTTTAGCAACAATGTGATGATTCATAGGAAGGTTGATGACTTGTTAAGGCAGCTGCTGATCACATATATAATACCTTCCATAGATATGTGACTAATCGGTCATATCTGTGTGGTCATATTTTCGGTCATATCTGTGTGGTCATATTTTCGGTCATATCTGGGTGGTTTAACTCTTAACATCCTGTTGAGAATTTTCTAAGTTCTATAATGATTGAGCAGAAAATGTCTAGAAATGGGGCTTTTTGCAGCTTAATTATTATGAAATTTATAGGTAACAAAAACAGGTTCTTGAAGTGTTTTCACACAAAAATAGTTCACTTTCACCATAAATATATAGCTCAATTATTCATGTCAATTTGATGATGTGGTATCGTGTCTTACAGGACATTAAGAGTTAATGGCTTCACTGTCTCTTTTGTCCAACAGATATTGTGTTGTTATCTCCTGCTCATGGACATGATGTAATGGTCACAAGTCCAAGAGAGGCTACACTTCCTGGTACACTTCCTGGGAAACCTACCCATGCATAGATTTTTGTTTGTATTCAGTGTTTCTCCTCCATGTCTTTGTTGAGGTAGGGTTGCATGGCACATCTTAACTCTTAACATCCTGTTAAAAAATTGTGTAAGTCCCGTAACGATTGAGCAGAAAATACCTAAAAATGGGGATTTTGCAGCATATTTATGATGAAATGTACAGGTAAGAAATACAGGTACTTGAGGTGTTTTCACACAAAAAATATTTCACTTTCCCCATATATATATAGTTCAATGATACATATCAATTTGATGAAGTGGTACTGTGTGGAACCATGTCCTACAGGATGGTAAGAGTTAAAGAACTGAGTGCATCTTTTGAAGTTCATTGCAGACTCTCAAGTTATTCTCTTCGGTTTTGAGTAATTGGTTGATGCATTTGTTTTTGCAACTAGTAATTGATGTTTAGCCCCAGGTCAGCCCTGATCAAGCAGAACTATGATCAAAGGCATTCCAACCATGACTATCACATCTTTTTTACATGCATAGTGTATCTAGGATTGCATTATCAAATGTGTCCTCTATAAGATGGTAGAGTGGGATACGAGAATGATTTGGCTGCTGTTTCTAGCTAGTCAAGAGACCATGTACAGACTTCCTCATTCGCTCCTTCCTGCTAAGTTGATTTAGCCTCTGTAATCTGGCAAATTGGCAGTTGTTAGAGTATCGGATAGAATGTCTTGTAATATTCATTCCAGCTCTCTGCACTCTGAATTTAAATCATGCCAAGGACAGCTCTGCCTTTAATCCTTTTTGGGGTTGATAAATAAAGAACCAGTACATTTTTTTCCACTTGGGTGGCTTCAGAATGTCAGTTTGGTTTTTCATACTTAAATACTTAAATCGGAATTGTTAGAGCGTCAAACGAGATGCCTTGCGGTATCTGTTCTGGATCTTTGCGCCTAGATGCCTAAAAGTACCCTCACCTACCTGCAAGCCTAGTGTGGTTAGTAAGGCAAATTCTCAAAAATAATGCCAGTAGCAAATAGATGGTGCTGGGTGGAGCTGAGAGTTTCCTCCACTTAGAGCAACATGTACCCTGGTGACAATATATATGTGTATATATATATATATATATGTATGTATGTATATGTATGTATGTATGTATATGTATGTATGTATGTATATATATACATATATATATATATGTATGTATGTATATATATACATATATATATATATGTATGTATATATATGTATGTATATATATGTATATATGTATGTATATATATACATATATATATATATATGTGTATATATATACACACACACACACACATAAATACATTTGTATGTAGAACCAGGAGAAAGCATACCAATACATATAGCAGAATTTATTTATTTGTTTGAAGCTGATGATTCACTCTGTTGCTACTCAGAGTTTTTTTCTGTGTGATCCTCCAGGTGACAAATATATCTATATATATACAGACAAGGAATTCATACATACAAGTTCACTGTAGCATATAAGCTTCCACCAAAAGTATGTCTGAGGGTGTTATTTAACACCCAACAGAAATATCATAGAGATAAATATTCTGGAGTGGTGAAATTTATCCATTTTAAATAGCAGGGCGTCAAGACATGGATTGTGCGGGTAACTCCACGTACACAAACTAAATGAATAAAATGCCTCGAAAAAAGAAAAAAGAATTTACCTTAGCCCAGACAGGTAACTCAAAAAGAGGAACAGGTTTCTATTACTACTTTATTATTTGGAAGTATGTATGCATATATAGGTACAAAAGAGAGTGAGAAGATAGTGAGTGAGATAGAGTAAAAAAATATACATTGAACAATTTTGTTCCTGAGGAGGAAACTTATAGTGAAATGAAACAGTCCCCCAGTTTCCTGTATATTACTGATGCTTATTTTATCTCATCCCCCCCCCCCAATAGCTAAGACAAAAATAAATATTGTAAGGTAGTTGTAATTCACATGTACTTTATTGTCTCAGTCACCAACAACAATAAACAGAAGTAACAGTTTGGAGTCAAGAATCTTCCTTCATAATATACTTAGTAAAGTTTACCAGCATTAAATCAAATTAATGTGGGGGGGGGGCAGTTGGGTTGGAGAAATCATTGCTATTGCTTAACTCTTAACATCCTGTAGGACACAGTTCCACACGACACCACATATTCAAATTAATATGGATCATTGGACTATATATCTATATATATATATATATATATATATATAATTCAATTAAGGCAGCTAAACTGCGACACTGCCCAGTATATATAGATATCACAACCGGCACTGTATATATCAATCAATCTACGCAATAAAGCGGATCGGCAATATAAAATCCACATGATACAACAGGCTGACCGTAAAATATCATACCACTCGGACAGGGAGCACAGCATATACTACCTCAGTTAGACATGTATGAACTGAACAAATAGGTAGAGAAATCAACATTATATAACCAAGTATAAAATACATACACTAATGTACAAAGAGACAGACATGCACTCACGCAATCAAATACACGCACACACGCACCGACATGTATATAGAGAGTTATATACAGAGATAGTGATAGAGTAGGAGGACTATATATATATAGAGAGAGAGAGAGGGGGTGGAGAGAGACAGACAGACAGACAGGCAGACAGACAGATAAAGAGAGAAATAACGTTCTTTAAGGAGTAACTGTATGTGTACTGGAAGACAAGATGAAAATATGTCAATAGCATAGCTCCGCCATTTTTTCCTAACGACACATACATCGTTGCACTAATCTAAATACAATGCCCGATTCCTTTATGGACCCTTTTCAATTTCCTTCTTTTATGCTATTTCGTTTCGGTTAGTACATAATTACAATTTTTACTCAACGTTCTTGCTATTTCGCTGTTTCTATATTATAGTAATTTTTATTAAAAATATTTATTTATTTATTTTTTTTTTTTATATCTAGATATTTACCAATCATATCTCATAGTCAGATACATCTTTATTAATTTCCGTAGATAGAATTATTAAAAAAGAAAATATCCCCAATACTATTGTTTCGAAACATATTCACTAAATTCTTGTCAACTGTTCACAAAAGTTAATTATTATGCTCCTCCCACTAACATTTTTAAAATACCAAAAATATTTAAAAAAACTAATATTTTCAATTATTTCTTAATCCGGTTGTCTATGTATTTTTAACTACTTGTATATCACCCAAAAGGTGGAGCCTCCATGTGCCCGCTCAACCTGCGTACCATCTACGGTCACTCGACTTGCTGGAAATATCAGCCAAACCACCCTCAAATCCCACCATACCGTCTTAAAAATGAGGACACATTAAATAATGTATTCCAAGATACACTTAAAAAGACAGGATAGACCTGGCTGGAACACCGTTGATCATAGGTTTGCTCGATCAAGGATGACCTTGGGCTAAACAACAAGAGCAACAACTTGCTAGAAATAGCAGCCAAATCTCACTCAGATCGGTAGAGTGCAGAGCAAAATGTTTTTCAGTATTTAGTTACGCCTCTTTACGTTCTGAGTTCAGATCCTGCCGAGGTCAACTTTGTCTTTCATCCTTTCGGGGTCGATAAACGAAGTACCAGTCAAGTACTGGAGTCGATATAATCGACTTACCCCTTCCCCGAAAATTTCTGGCCTTGTGCCTATGCTAGAAACAATTATTATTATTGTTTGTAGAACAATGAAATTTCAGAAATAATTGTTTCTAACATAGGCACAAGGCCAACAACCCCAGTATTTGACTGGTACTTTATTTTATCAACCCCAGAAGGATGAAAGGCAAAGTTGACCTCGGCAGGATTTGAACTCAAAGGGCAGTGAGCCAGAGCGAATACTGCAAGGCATTCTGTCCGACGCACTAACAACTCTGCTAATTCGCCACTTTTCAGAAATAATGACGCGTCTGAGCAGACGCCTTTACGGTATTTAGATTGCAGCCTTCTACCTTCTCAGTTCAAATCTCAACTTTCTTCCGTGGTCAATGATACCAGTTTACAGCTGAGATAAAATCTGCTACACACTTACAACAAAATGTGTGACTTTGAGCCAAAGTTAGAAATGAACATTATTATATTATTTATTTACAACATTATCAATCATCTGTATATATCATTATAAAATATGAGTAAAAGAAATTATTGAATTGCCATACTGGCAAAAGTTCACCCATTTATATGGAAACGTTCAAAAGTTCACAACCGATTGAATTGAAGCTGATGTATTACAGGTACTTATTTTATCAACTCCAGACGGGTGAAAGGTAAAGTTGAGATTCGAAATCAGAACATAGAGGGAGAGACACAATGCTCTATAATTACAATTACTGCCATTCCACCCCACTAATGAAAGAAATAATTAGTTTCTAACTTTGCCACAATACTACAAATTCTAGAAAAGAGGTAGTCAGAAATACAGTGAACCAATAAGTGGCTGTTCGTTGGAAACCTCTATCCTACGACGCTATTGTTCACCAGTTGCGATATAAAATAAAATAGATTAAAATAAGGTTTAGTCGATTCAATATATGCCAATACGTCAGTGGTATTTGTTTTATCAATCCCGGGGGAATTAAAAACAAACTCAGTCCTCCTGGGATTCGAACTCAGAAAGAAAGAGACGATGTTCTGTAGTTACAGTTATTGCCACTCCATCGCCCACGTGAAAGAAATTATTGATTTCTAATTTTAGCACAAGGCCACATATTTCTAAGGAACTCCGTCCTTACAAAATCAGGTATAATCGATTTAATCGATGCCTGTATATCAATAACTATTTGTTTTATCAATCCTGCAAGAATGGAAGACAAAGTCGACCGCAGTGAGATTCGAACTCATAACAGAGAGTGTTGTAAATAAATACCTCCAAGCATTTAGTCAGATAGTCTACAGCTTCTGAGCCCCTCACTGCACCTGGGGAATGAAATTATTGATTACATTATTGACTCAGTTATTGTTTAGCATTATCGATAATATTATTATCGATACTATCAGAATATCTCATTAATCTTCGACACTCTCTTCCGTATGTTATACAATCAACACTGGCCAATTCCCTTTCGCCATTAGCAAGGTCAACATGGCAATGTCATGGCAAGGTCATGGCAAGGTCAGTAACTTCATTAAATTTAATAATATCTCATCTGGTTAGATCCTCATTAACTTGGGAAATGTATGTCTTTCTTCCACAAAGCTTCTCCAACATAATAAAGGCTCTGTAGCTTGGTTTGGGGGATTGAAAATCGGAACAAGCAACCATATAAAACAAGCAAACACAACAACGTGTCAACGAGAGTGTCTGTACATGATCACTAGACCTGCTAGAAATAGCAACAAAATAACCCTCAAATCCCACCCTACAGACTTCGAAAAAGGAAGGAGACATTGGATAATACAGTCCAGGTTACAATATGTCGAGAGAGAAAAAAGAGAGTGTGGTCACAGCTGTAATACCTTTGATCATTGGTCTACTCACTCAGGGCTGACCTGGAGTTAAACAACAGTAAAAACAATAACAACAACAACAATAACGATGAGCAAATGAGAAAAACCTCTACTCGGTCGTTCGACCTGCTAGAAATAGCAGCCAAATCTCTCCCGCAGATCACACCTTACCATCTGGAATAATAAAAATGATACAATGCAGTCCCTGATATACAAAAAGACGGAGTGGTCACGACTGGAATGCCTTTCATTGGGCTCCTTAACTCTTGATGGAGTCATAGAGAGACGCCGTCGTTACATACGGTGTGTATTGGGCATCTAAACATGGCGGACCCCTTCCCTCTCCGGGTCTGACAACAGCCGAATTTTCTTCCGGAGAGTAAAAGAAAGAAGATTGAGAGAAGACTCGACATCAGTTACTGGACTGGTACTTTATTTATCGACCCCGAAATGATGAAAAGCAAAATTGACCTCAGTGGGATTTCAACTCAGAAACGAATACCGCAAGGCAATTCTATCAGACGTTCTAACGGCTCTGCCAATTCACCTCTTTAAATGATAAGTCTGTTCAATCAGGGTTCATGATAGGGTTAAATAACAACAACAATTATCCAAACAACAGCCAGAGTCATCACATCCGAGCTGTGTGTTGCACGTGATAAATATAACAGGCATATAGTTTCTATTAGTTGTTGTCGTTATTGGTTAATCATGACTATGGCAGCGAATTGGTAGAGTCGTTAGCGCGTCAGACAGAATGCTTTGCAGTATTCGTTCTAGCTCACTCCGCTCTAAGTTCAAATACCACCTTGGTTAACTTTACCTTTCATCCTTCCGGGGTCGATAAAATAAAATACCAGTCAAGTACTGGGTCGATTTAATCGACTTACCCCTCCCCTAAAATGCCTGGCCTTGTGCCAATAATAGAAAGAGTTATTGATTAATCATGACGGCGAATTGGCTAAGTCGTTAGCGCGTCAGACAAAATGCTTTACAGTATTCGTTCTGGCTCACTGCAGCTCTGTGTTCAAATACTGCCGAGGTGAACTTTGCCTTTCATCCTTCCGGGGTCGATAAAATAAAGTACCAAACAAATACTGGGGTTGTTGACCTTGTGCCTATATTAGAAACAGTTATTGATTAAACAGACCTATAGCCAAAGGCATTCCATCCGTGACCATCTTGTCTTTTTAGGGGTATCTAGGGCTACTTTGTCTGATGTGTCCTTTCCTTGTTTTAATCGGTAGAGTGTGATTTGAGGGAGTATTGGCTGTTATTTCTAGCAGGTCAAGCAACCAAGCAGATACTTACTCTCTCATTGGCTCGCATTCTCATTGTCTTGTATTTGTTTCTGGTGGTCGCCATACAGAAACAGGAGGAAAACTATCGGCGAGCTGGTTGTTATTGTTGTTGTTATTGTTGTTGTTCTCGTTGTCGCTGTTGTTGTTGTTGTTGTTATTGTTGTTGTTCTCGTTGTCGCTGTTGTTGTTGTTCTTCTTCTTCTTCTTCTTCTATTACTACTACTACTACTACTACTACTACTACTTGTGTAACAGCAGTTCGTCCCTGGATGAGAGGAACTACGATCACAGGCACTCCGGACATGACCAGTTGAATCCAGTTGAATCCATTTCATGTCACTTACGCCACTAATTTAATTTTTAATTGCTTAGTCAGAAGAGGAAGGGCAGCGCCCATGACCCTGACCTTCTTCGGGGCCCCTATGAATGGTGAGAGGAAGGGAGGAAGTTATCCTCAAACCGGAGACCTGGCCAGGATACTTGTTAAAAAGGACGACGGATTAACATCCAAAAATAGAAGTTGTCCTTCAGACGGGCTTCCACACAGTTTCCGTCTACGAAGGCCCTTTAATCGACCCGAGGCTATGGTAGAGGACACTTGTCTAAGGTGTCGTCGCACAGTGGGATCGAATCCGAAACCATGTAGTTGCGAAGTCAACGTCTTACCTACCCACACAGCCATGCTGTTATTGAACCTCGTATGAACTTTAGAATATTTTATTTCTCCTTTCCTTGAAAAACATTGGGTCGTGTTTCAAGTCGAATGAGATGAATGGTAGCAGTGTGAAACGGGTTAGAGAAAGAAGTGATCTCAGGGAAAAACTTAAAAATTAATTACCGTTGCTACATTTGCTTTTTATTAACTATTTTATCAGTACTAAATGGATTTTTTTTTTTTACTCCCTGAACATTAATATAACTGTCTTGTTCCTTTTTAATTAATCCCGTTTTTGTAATATTAAAAATTGATTCTGTAAGAGTGGTTTTAATAAAAAATCAATGGAATGGAATCGACCTCAGAGTATGACTGAAATTTGTTTCAGGGTTCTAATTAATTCGGACGGCTCCCATCTCTAACAAAATATGTCTTTAAAGTTTCTCAGAAGAAAATTGTTCACTACAAACTTTCAAGTTTTTGTATAATATTTTTATACTCGGGAAGACCACGACCAAATTGACAAACGGCGTTACCTCGAGTGTAACAGAAATGCCTCCAAACACCCATTTTCCGTGACGCAACATGACTACAATCCCTACGACGACGACGACGATTACTACTACTACTACTACTACTACTACTACTACTACTACTACTACTACTACTACTACTACTACTACTTGTTCGTCCTTCGTTGTCGAAGATGACCAAGACTCCGGAATCACTTAGGATGTTGGCTTGCCGAAGGGCCTCAGTGTCAGGAATCTTGTCTTGTCAGCGAGTGTGCAGGATTCTACGGGGACACTTCGTGTGAAAGTGGTTGAGTTGTCTCGCATGTCCCCTATAAACTGTCCTGGAGTGACAGGCATACATGAGGGTTGTGAGAACAACTGCACAGTAGACCTTCGGGCTGGAAGTGAGACTGATTCCCCTGCGTTCCCACACATTACTCCTTAGTCTGTCCAAGGCAGTGCTGGCTTCACAGATCCTGCTGTTAACCTCTTTATCGATGTTTACTGCTCTTTGAAGAGTGCAGCCGAGGTAAATGAACCTGTCAATTGTCTATAGTTTTTGTCCATTGATAGTAACCTGAGATTCTCGGTACGGTTTTCCGGAGGCAGGCTGGTGCATGACTTCAGTCTTCTTTATGCTTATTGTGCGGCCAAAGTTGTCACAGGCTGTTGAGAACTGGTCCATCTCACCCTGCATCTCCTGTTCATTAGCAGCATTGAGAGAGCAGTCATCAGCGAAAGAAATGAACCTGAAAACAAGCCTTTTTACTTTGATGATGGCTTGAAGATGGCATTAGTACGGTACTTGATGCTGCTGCCGAAAACATCGGCCAGCATTACCGAAAACAGCTTGCTGAAGAGTATGGGAGCTATGACGCAGCCCTGTTTGATGCCATTTCTAACTAGGAAACTGTCAGATGCCTCTCCGTTATCCAGTACGTGGACCATTATGCCGTCGTGGAACTGTTGAAACACAGTAATAAACCTGCCAGGACAACCAAACTTCTGTATGATCTTCCACAAGCCGTCCCTGTTTATTATGTCGAAAGCCTTCGTCAAATCGACAAAGGTGGTGTACAGGTCGTAGTGTTGCTCCAGGCATTTTTCCTGGAGTTGCTGTGCTGCGAATATCATGTCCACAGTCCAACGTTGGACTGTGGACATGATCTACTACTACTACTACTACTACTACTACTACTACTACTACTACTACTACTACTGCTGCTGCTTCTGCTGCTGCTACTGCTTCTACTACTACTACTACTACTACTACTACTGCTGCCGCTACTACTACTACTACCAACCCCAC
>JAOPJM010323822.1:0-11824 GCA_027124095.1 Muusoctopus leioderma | reverse complement strand
ATGTATATGGGGGGTAAAATTGGCTGAGTTTTTAAAGCGTCAGAAAGAATGCTTTTTAGTATTTGTTTTGGCTCTCTGCACTCTGAGTTCAAATGTTGCCTCGGTCAACTTTGCCTTTCATCCTCTTGGGGGTCGATAAATAAAGTACCAGTCCAAGGCAGCGGATTAGTGGAATGTTAGAGCTAAGGATGAGACGCCTTTCGGTATCTCTTTCGAGTCTGTACATTCTGAGTTCAAATCTCACCTCCTGTTTTTGGAAAATGTGTCTTTTGGGACCCGCCAAAAAACAGTGATAGACCTGGGAAATCCCTAAACAAGTGCCCAAATATCTCAGCTAATCACTCTCAATACCAGCATACCAGCTGGTGAGAGAGAAAGCAAAGGGACATTCAAGTCCTGTGCACACACTCATCTCATATATATATATATCTTAATAACTCATTTGCTTGCACTTGTTGCATACATTTTCAATTGCATTGCTATCTTGTTATCACATTACACAGTGGCTGCAATGCAATATAATTTCAATCTGGCAGCATTATCACTGCAATCTAATTGCAGACTAGCTGAAATATACCAACAACAAAACAGAAATTGTGTGTATGTGTGGTGGGCGAAGGGGGTGCAGCTAGCTTAGTTGTAAAAGTTCACCTCATACCCACCCGCAATGTGAATGATTTTGTATCTTGTGACTAACATTGTGCTGGGTGTCGTCAAAAGAGGTGCAAGCTAATATTCTTGGCCTACTATGAGCAATGCTGTACAGGCGAGACCCTCGCCCAAAACACTCTCAGCAGCAGTTGCACACTAGCAATGATCCGGTTGCAATCCGACTTTAATATTGTTGCAACAAGTCGATTGCAATATATCGTTGCAATCCAGCTGCACAGCAATATTACCAACATATGCAAGATTCTTTCTTACATCACAAAAAATAAAATAAAAAGAAAACAACCAAACAACCAACAAACACACACACAACATGGTCCCCAATAATAATAATAATAATAATAATAATAATAATAATAATAATAATGATTTCTTACATTTGCAAAAGGCCAGAAATTTAATCAATCAAATTAAATCACCCCCAGTACTTGACTGGTACTTGACTTGTTTATCGAACCCCAAAAGGATGAAAAGCAAAGTTAACCTCGGCGGGATTTGAACTAAGACCGTAAAGAGCCGGAAGAAATACCGCAAGGCATGTTGTCCGACGGCTTAGCGGATAATAATAATAATAATAATAATAATAATAATAATTCTATCATACTCTGAGTTATGCCGCCAATCCACACGTATAGGAAGATCCAGGCAAATTGACAAGAAATTGTTATCATGGACCACCAAAGATAGGAAAGTGCTTCCTGACTGAAATTTCAGTTTGAATAGACGATAATGTATCTCTAAAGTAAATGGAGAAATTATCCAGATATAAAGATCTGGAAATAGAGATAACCAGAATGTGGGGAGTGAAAATAGAAACAATCGCTGTAATAATAGGGGGGCTTAGGAATGATTCAAAAAAGATAGACAAATACATAACCAAAAGCCAAAGGGCTTACACATACAGATAATAGCACTATTAGGCACTGCACACATGTTATGTAAAGTACTTTCAATACAATAGAAATTACAAAACCAAAAGAAAACACTGCCCACATCCAAGGCCCACAGAGCTGTGCTCATTAATGTAGTGAAATCACACATTAAAATATAAGACTACTGAAATACTGAAATAATAATAATAATTATTTCTAATATTGGCACAAGGCCAGACATTTTAGGGGAGGGGTAAGTCGATTTAATCGACACCAGTACTTGACTGGTACTTTGTTTATCGACCCCAGATGGATGAAAGGCAAAGTTGGCCTCGGTGGGGTGTGAACTCAGAGCATAGCGAGCCGGAAATAATACCGCAAGGCATTCTGTCCGACGTGCTAATGACTCTGTCAATTTTCCAATAGATGATTATGAAGATGACTGTAGGTGGCACAAGAGCAATGGATGCAGTGGTTAATGCAATATGAAATTACAAAACCGGTGGAGGTTTGCGCAGAATCATTTATGAAGAACGGACAAGCAGGGAAAACAATAGTATGTAAAAATCATGAAATGAGACGTCCCAAAAGAGGGAGAGCCACTTAAGGCCAGTCAAATTAATCACACAAATCCAGGAGTAATCTGACTAACAGGGGCAAGTGGCTTCTCCCAGCTGCGTTTTCCGGATTATAGGTTCATGCTGACGACAGGCCCATTCACGCGAGCCCTGCTTGCCACTCTCACATATCTTTTAGTACATTTACTAGCAAGCATTACCTGTTTCTGTATCCTAACATTTTCCTCCAAGTAGAACTTGAAGTTAATGAGGACTTGGCCGAAGAGGAAAGTGTCTATCTTTAGTCCTTTCAATCTTGTCCACCATGAAATCTCTGTTTCCATGGCCCCTAGACAGAAGGCAAGTACCTACCCTTCTCGACCAAAGGAGGTTCGGCTGAGAGATCATCACAATGGACTCGGCTGATAGCCGGATCTGTCTTAAACGGGACATTAGCTGTTCGACAACCCCACAAGTCATCAAAGCTCGGACATTGAACGAGAGCGTGCAGAACGTTTCCATCGTCCTACGCGCATCTCGGACAGGCCCAGCAGGCTGCGCTACCGTGCCTGTAGAGTTTATCCCGAGCTTGTAATGCCCCACTCTAGCACTGACAGGCCAGGGATGTCTGGAAGTTGTCCCTAGTCTCCGGACTGAAAATCCTCCGAAATAGGCTGTTCAGTCGATCATTGTCGACGCCAAGAGATGCCTGAGGATGTCGTTATACTTGCCCATAATCCTCTATAGAACGCAAGGTTTGACGTACAACTGGCTGCGTTGTACAATTGGTAGAGAACTGTGGGCCCCTGACAACATACCAGATTCTATGTGTCCAATCTTGGTCTTCACTTGAACCAGTATTGCAGATTTGTCGAAGAGACAGCTGCGAGGAAACGTGCTTCACACATGACGACCACACCGTTTCACCGTCGAGGAATCTCGTCAGATAGCGTAGGTTCAATGCATGCCTGCGCATCATCAGCCACGGTAAACCAAGCCCTCCACGCAGATGGAGTTGGAATCAGACGAACATTTGTCCAATAGAACGTGTCTCTTCTACAAGAAGTGAAAGAGAAGACGCTCCAGCCTGATCAAATGAAAACTGGAGCGAGACATGATGGTCAGACGATAATAAATAATGGAGATCATGTATGCGTTCGCCACCTCTGCCCGGCCTTTCAAGTATAGCTTCCTGTCTGCGCATTTTTGGGCCTTTAGGTCAGGCTGACTTCCCTGTTCGTAGCCTTGTCTCAGTTCTTGTATACCTGGAGATCTGTCCTGAACCAGATCCCAAGCATCTAAATAGAACCTTCGACTAGCACCCCACTAAGTTGACTGGCATCGGTTTAACTTTCCAGGGGCCGAGATGCAAGCCCAATGAATTGTCCTGGGTAATAGTCTGGCCCGGCCTGGCCTGGGATTTGTCTGGCCTGTTCTAGAGTGGCATGGGACGTGGCTGGTCTGGGCTGGCCTGGTCTGGCCTGAGTCTTGGCCTGGCTTGTCTGTCTTGGCCATGGTTAACAGGCCTAGGCTAATCCTGATCTAGACTGGCCAGGGATTGGCAGGGCTAGGTTGGCATGGCTCGCTTGGCCTGGCTTGGCTCGTTTGGCCTGGCTTGGCTCGCTTGGCCTGACTTGGACTTGGGTGAGTTCGGCTTAGCTGGCCTGGCCTGGCCCAGCCTGTGCTTTGATTGGGCTGGGCTGGGCTGGGCTGGGCTAGACAGGCCTGACATTGGATTGCCTGGCCGGGGCTGGCGTCACCTGGCTACGCCTTGCCTTGCCGGGGACTTGGTTGGGCTGGCCTGGCTTGGCCTGACTTGGCCTGGCCTGGGTTGGCCTGGTCTGGGCTTAGCCTGGGCTTGGCCTGGTCTGGGTTTGGCCTGAGCTTGGCCTGGCCTGGGTTGGCCTGGTCTGGGCTTAGCCTGGGCTTGGTCTGGTCTGGGTTTGGCCTGGGCTTGGCCTGGCCTGGGCTTGGCCTGGCCTGGGCTTGGCCTGGCCTGTGCTTGGCCTGGCCTGGGCTTGGCCTGGCCTGGGCTTGGCCTGGCCTGGGCTTAGCCTGGCCTGGAAATTGGGTGGGATGTGCTGGACTTGCATGCCTGACCTTGCTGGCCTCACCTGGCTCGGACTTTGGCTGGGCTGTCCAGAGATTTGCCTGGGCTAGGATCAATTGACCTGGCCTCGCCTGGTACTTTGCTGGGCTGGGCTGGCCATGTCTGTAGTGACCAATTGCTGGGCTCGGCTGGCATTGTCTGGTCAGACCTGGTAACTGGCTAGCCTGTCCTGGACTGGCCTGCAACATTACAAGCCTGTGCTGGCCTGGCCTGGCTGCTTTGGACTTGGCTGGGCTAGGCTGGGCTCGGCTGGACTGGCCTATTTTTTGTCTGGCCTGGGTATGACTGCGCTGGGCTGACATGGCATGGCCTGTGCTGTGATGGAAGGGCCTGACGTTGGATGAGCTGGCCAGGGCTGGCGTCGCCTGGTGAGGCCTTACTTTGCCGCGGACTTGGCTGGGCTGGGCTGAGCTAGCCTTGTCTGGTCTAGGACTTGGCTTGGCTTGGCTGGTCTTTGGTGGCCAGTCCTAAAATGGATTGACCTCAGGTGGCCTGGCCCGGGAATTGGCGGGATGTCCCGACATGGCCTTGTCTGGCCTGGCTTGGGATATGGCTGGGCTGGGCTGGGCTGGCCTAGCCTCTCCTGGTATTGGCTGGGATGGGCTGGCCAGATCTGGTCTCAGACTTGGTGGGGCTCAGCTAGAATAGCCTGGTTCCACCTGGTACCTGACTGGACTAGTCTGCACTGGCTTGGACTTGATTGGTCTTGCATAGCCTGGTACTTGGCTGGGCTGAACTACACTGGCTGGGCTGCGGTGAACTGGCCTAGCATGGGACTTGGCTGGGCTGAACTGGTGCTACCTGGCCTGGGCTGGCCTCTCATTGCCAGGCCTTGCCTTGCCAGGGACTTGGCTGGGTTGGGCTTGCCTGACATCGTCTAGTCTGGAATTTGGCTGGTCTGTCCTGGCCTTGAATCGCCTGAGGATTGGCTGGCCTGCGGTGGCCAGTCCTGAAATGGATTGACTTGAGATTGCGTGGCCTCGGAATTGTCTAGTATGGCCCGGCATGGCCTTGTCTGTTCTATCCTGGGACATGCTTGTGCTGGGCTGGGCTGCGCTGTGCTGGCCTAGCCTCTTCTGGGATTGTCTGGGCTGCCCTGGGTTCTGACCTTGTTTGGCTAGCCTGGAGGCTGTCCTGGCATAGCCTGGAGCAGCCTGGGACATGGCTGAGTTAGGCTGGGCTATGTAGGCTGGGCTGGGCTGTGTTGCGCTGGACTGGCCTGTACTGGCCTGGGAGTTAGCTGGGTTTGAGATCGGCTGGTCTGGATTGGTCAGGTCTGGCCTGCTACTTGGCTAGATCGGCTTGGATAGTTTGGACTCACCTGGTACCTGGTTAGCTTGGCGTTCACTAGCCTCGTACTTGGCTGGTCTGCGCTGGCATGTCGTGACCTTGTCTGGCCTGGGATTGGTCTGTCCTGGACTTGCTTAGGCTGAGACTTGGTTGTACTGGGCTGGCGTGGCTTGATCTGGTCTAGCGAGAGTGATTCGGCCGAGACTGAAGATTTGGCTGAGACTTGGCTGGCCTGATCCGGCCATTCCTGAACTCGACTGGCTGAGGATTGGCTGGGCTGGGCTGGCTTAGCATTGGTCTGAATGGACTTGCTTGGGTGGGCTGGCCTAGCTTGGGAATGGGCTGGGCTGGGATGGAATATCCTGCCATTGGACTGGGCCGGGCTGTGCTGAACAGGCTTGACCTTGGATTAGATGACCTGGGCTGGCATCGCGTGGCCAGGCCTTGCCTTGGATGGGTTGCGCTGGCATGGCCAGTCATGGGACTTGGCTGGAATGTCCTGGAATTTGGCTGGCCTACGCTGGATTAGCCCTTCCTGGCCTGGTACTTGGCTGGGCTTCGCTTGGCTTGTCTGGCCTCACCGCACCCGGCCTGTGACTTGGTCTGAGTTAGCTTGGGGCTTGGCAGGGATTACCTGGCCGGGCCTGGCCTAGAACGTGGCTTGCGTTGGGCTGTCCTGGTCTGTGACAGGGCGTGGTTGGGCTGGCTTGACGAGAGACTAGGCTGGGATCAGCTAGCTTAGTCTGGCCGGGGACTTGGGCTGGCTGGGCTAGGCTGGGATAAGTTGGCCTGGATAGGGACTCGGATGGGTTGGGCTGGGCTGGGCTGTTCTGACCGGCGACTTGGCTAATCTGGGCTGGCCTTGCCTCACCTAGCTTGGGTGGGCTGCACTTGGGTTTTACTGGGCTGGGCTCTCCCCGCCTGGTCAGGTCTGGGAATTGGCTGGGCTGGCCTTCCTGGGACTTACCTGAGCTAGGCTGGTCTGGGCTGACCTAAATGGGAATACGCATGGGATGGGCTAGGCTGGCTTTTACCAGGGACTTTCCTGGACTGGGCTGGTCTGGCTTCACCTGGTATGGGACTTGGCTGTGATGGGATGTGCTTGGCTGTGCTGTGCTTGGCAGTGATGTGCTGGCCTGGTTTAGCCTTGTATTTGGCTGGCCTGTCCTTGGATTTGGCTGGACTAGCCTAGATTAGGCTGGCCTGGACTAGCCTAGATTAGGCTGGCCTGGCCTGGTACTTGACTGGGCTGGTCTAGCGTAAGACTTGACTGGATTGGCAGGGCCTGGCTGGGCTTGGCTGGTTTGGCCTTCCTGACCCACAACTAACCTTGGCTGGTCTGGCCTTGCTTGGCCCGACCTGTGATTTGGCCTGGGTTAGCCTGGAACTTGGCAGGGATTGCCTTGTTCGGCCTGGCCTAGAACGTGGCTGCGTTGGGCTGTCCTGGTTAGTAACGCGGCTCGTTTGGGCTGGCTGGGCATGGGACTAGGTTGGGATCAGCTAGCTTAGTCAGGGCGGACTTGGCCAGGAACTTGACTGAGCTGGGTTGGGTTGGGCTAGACTGGTCTAGCCTGGACAGGGACTAGGATTGCCTGTCTACAGAATTGGTTAATCTGGGCTGGCCTTGCCACAACTGGCCTTGGACGTCGGTGGGCTGGGCTGGCCTGACATGGCCTGGGTTTTACTAGTATGTGCTCTTCCCGCATGGCCAGGCCTGGGCTGGGCTGGGTTGGATTTGGCTGGACTGGGCTCGACTGCCTGCACTGGCTGGGTTGTGCTGGTCTGGTTTGGGCTTGTACTTGACTGGCCTGTCCTAGGATTTGGCTGGACTAGCCTGGATTCAAATGGCTTGGCCTGGCCTGTCCTAGGATTTGGCTGGACTAGCCTGGATTGAAATGGCTTGGCCTGGCCTGGTACTTTGCTTGGCTGGGATGGCCTGGCATAAGACGTGTCTGCGCTTGCCTGGCCTAGCCTGTTCTTGACTGGGAATTGGCTGGGCTTGGCTTGGCTTGTCTCGCTTTCCTGAGCGGGGACTTGCCTTTCCCGACCTGGCCATGGTTAACCTGGGACTTGGCAGGGCTTGCATGGCTGGGCCGTACATGGCCTAGAATGTGGCTGCGTTGGGGTGTCCTGGTCAATGACGTTGCTTGGTTGGGCTGACCTGGCGTGGGACTAGGTTGGGATCAGCTAGCTTAGCTTGGCTGAGCCTGACCAGGGACTTGGCTGAGGGAGGCTGGGCTGCGTTGCGCTGGCCTGGATAGGGACTCGGATGGGTTGGACTGTGCTGGACGGACCACGGACTTGGCTAGTTTGTGCTTGCCTTGCCAGAGACTTGCTTGACCTGGGATGAGCGGTGCTTACCTGAACAGGGACTTGACTGTGCTGGGCTGGTCTGATCTCGTCTGGCCTGGACTTGGTTGCACTGGGCTGGTCTGTGCTAGCCTTGTTTGACCTTGTACTTGGCTGGGCTAGTCTGGATTCGCGTGGCTTGACCTGGCTTGCAACTTGGCTGGACTGGGTTGGCCTGGCATAGGACTTGGTCCACCTTACCTGGCCTGGCCTGCTTTGATTGGGTATTGGACATGGCTGGTCTGGACTTACTGACCGTGGTCTGGCCTTGCCTAGACCGACCTGTTACTTGGCGTGGATTAACCTGGGACTTGGCATGGCTTGCCTGGTGAGGGCTGACATAGAATGTGTCTGCAATGGGCTGTCCGGGTCAGTGACGCGTCTCGGTTGGGCTTACCTGGCGTGGGACTAGGCTGAGATCAGCTAATTTAGCCCGGCCGAGCCTGGACAGGGACTTGGCTGGGCTGGGTTGGGCTGGCCTGGACAGAGATTCAGATGGGTTGGGCTGGCCTGACCACGGACTTGGCTAGTCTGTGACACGGACGAGGGTGGGCTAGGCTGGTCTGGCCTGACCTCAGTTTTACTGGACTGAGCTCTCCCCGCATGGCCAGGCCTTGAACTTGGCTGGGCTGGGCTGGACTAGTAGTGTGCTGGCCTTGCCTAAGAATTACCTGAGCTGGGCGGAACAGGGCTCAGCTGGGCAGACCTGAACAGGGACTCACATGGGCCGGGCTAGCTTTGACCAGGGACTTGGTTGGACTGAGCTAGCCTGGCCTCGCCTGGCGTGGGACTTGACTGAGCTGGGCAGTTTGGGCCAGGCAAGTTCAGAACAGCCATGGCAAGTCCACGGTCAGGAAGGCCCGACCAGCCAAGCCCAGCTCAACGCAGCCAATTCTCAGGACAGACAAGGCCAGGCCAGCCTAGACTAGCCAGGTCCGTGGTGAGGCCAGGCCAGCCTAGACTAGCCAGGTCCGTGGTGAGGCCAAGCCAGTCCAGCTCATCCGAGTCCCTGTCCAGGCCAACCCAACCCAGCCCAGCCAAGTCTCTGGCCATCCCGGCCAAGCTAAGCTGGCTGATCCCAGCCTAGACCCACACCAGGCCAGCCCAACCAAGCAGCGTCACTAACCAGGACAGCCCAACGCAGCCACGTTCTAGGCCAGGCCCGGCTAGGAAAGCTCAACCAAGTCCCAGGCTAACCCCGAGCAAGTCACAAGTCGGGCCAGACAAGGCCAGACCAGCCAAGTCAAGTCGGCGGACAGGAAGGTAAGATCAGCCAAGCTGAACCAATTCCCAGTCAAGGACAGACACGTCCTATGTCAGGCCAGTCCAGGCCTGCCCAGCTCAGCCAAGTACCAGGCCAAGCCAAGCCACACGAATCCAGGCTAGTCTTGTCAAATCATAGGACAGGCCAGCCAAGTACAAGGCCAAACCAGGCCAGTACAGCACAGCCCAGTGCAGCCAATTCCCAGGCCAGGTGAGCCCAGGCCTTCCCAGTCTAGCCAAGTCTCTGGTCAAAGCCAGCTTAGCCCATCCCATCTCTAGCCAAGTCCGTGATCAGGCCAGCCCGGTCCAGTCAGGCCAGCCCAGACCATCCGAGTCCCTGTCTAGGCTAGGCCTATCCAGCCAAGCCAAGTCCCTGGTCAGGCCCGGCTAGAATAAGCTACCTGATTCTAGCCTTGTCCTACGCCAAGCCTGCCCAACCAAGCCGCGTCACTGACCAGGACAGCTCAACGCAGCCACATTCCAGGCCAGACCCAGCAAGGCAATCCCTGCGGAGTCCCAGGCTAACTCAGGCCAAATCAAAGGTCGGGCCGGGCAAAGACAGACCAACGAAGGTAAGTCGCCGGTCAGGATGGCAAGACCAGCCAAGCCCAGCCAATTCCCATTCCAAGGACAGGACAGGCCATCCCAGCCATGTCCCTGGTCAGAGCTAGCCTAGCCCAGTCCATCCGAATCCCTGTTCAGGTCATCCCAGCCCAGCCCAGCCCAGCTCAACCATCCCAGGCCTGGCCAGGTGGGGAGAGCCCGGCCCTGTAAAACCTAGGTCCGGCTAGGGCAGGCCAACAAAATCCACCCAAATCCAAGGCCAGGTGAGGCAATGACAGCCCAGACTAGCCAAGTCACCGGTCAGACCAGCACACACCAGTCCAGGCCAGCTTAACCCAGCCAAGGCCACTCAAGTCCTTTGCCAGTCCCGGCCAGGCTAAGCTAGCTGATCCCAGCCTAGTCCCACGCCAGGCCAACCCAACCAAGCTGTGTAACTGACCAGGACAGCCCAACGCAGGCCACGTTCTAGGCCAAGCTCAGCTAGGTAATTCCTACGAGGTCCCAAGCTAACACAGGCCAAGTTACACACCGGGTGAGTTGAGGCCATACCAGCCCAGCCCTTCCCATCCATGGCCTGGCCACGCGATGCCAGCCATGTCCCATGACTGGCCATGCCAGTGCAACCCAACCCATCTCATCCAAGGCAAGGCCTGGCCACGCGATGCCAGCCCATCCTCAGCCAGTCGAGTTCGGGAATGGCCATACCAAGCCAGCCAAGTATCAGCCAAATCTTCAGTCTCAGCCGAATCTCTCTCGCTAGACCAGATCAAGCCAAGCCAGCACAGTCCAGCCAAGTCTCAACCTAAGCAAGTCCGGAACAGGCCAAACCCTGGACAAACAAGGTCACGTCATGCCAGCGCAGACCATCCAAGTACCAGGCTAGTGAACGCCATACCAACCAGGTACCAGGCGAGTCCAAACTATCCAAGCCGATCTAGCCAAGTACCAGGTCAGACCAGTCCCGCTCAACCTAATCCCAGGCCAGGCTAGACCCAACCACCTAATCCCAGGCCAGGCCAAACCAGCCCAGCTCAGACCAACCGATTCCTAGTCCAGCTCAGCCCAGTCAAGTCCCAGGTCAGGCCAAGCCAGGTCAGGCCAGGCCAGACCATCTGAGTCCCCGTCCAGGCCAGGCCAGAGTAGCCGATCCCAGCCTAGACCATGCCAGGCAAGCCCACCCAAGTCGAGTTACTGTCCAAGCAAAGTCAGACCATCCCAACTATGTCCCATGTCAGGCCAGACATGAGACCACTCCACTGACAACCTAGCCCAGCCATATCCGAGGCTTTGCCAGGCGAGGACAGCCCAGAACCAGGCCAAGGCACGCCAGGGTAGCACAGCGCATCCGAGCCCTTGTTCATCCACCCCAGCTCAACCCAGCCAAGTCACAAGTGACAACAGCCAAGCTCAGGGAAGTCTTAGGCTAGTACGCCAGCCAAGTTCCACGTCAGGCCATACCACCCAAGCCAAGTCACTGTCCAGGGTAGCCCAAACTAGCAAAGGCCCATGCCAGGCCAGTCCAACCCAGCCAAGTCCATGGCCAGACAAGTGACGTCCCTGGCCAGGCCAGGAAGAGCCAAACCCAGCTAACTCCCAAGCAAGGAAAGGCCAGCGCAGACAAATCCGAGGCCAGTCCAGCAAGGCCAGTCAAGACAAGGCCAGCCTGGCCTAGCACAGCCAAGCCGTACACCAGGCCAGCACAGCCAAGTCGTATACCAGGCCAGCCCAGCCAAATTCCAGACTAGACAGTGCCCAACCCGGATTATCCGGGTTTTTCTTGGCTTGTGTAGTTTGTTCCCATCTATTCAATTTTTTCTTTTTGAATTGATTTTAGTTAATGCGACATTTATATTTTGCTTTGAAGCAGCGTCTCCAGTGCTTCTTCCTCTCTTGTTTACACTTGTCACACCTTGTAGACAGACATGTTGAATATTGCATTGTAAACACCAGTCCTCTATTTGTAAAATAATCCGAAAAAGGAAAATTTCCATCCACCAAAACTTGATAAACAAAATAATGTCATCGGAGTCGTCCTGAGAGGCGTGTGCTCACGCTAAAACATAATACATACATAAATATATAATAATAATAATAATAATAATAATAATAATAATAATAATAATAATAATAATAATAATAATAATAATAAT
>JAOPJM010323723.1:0-11824 GCA_027124095.1 Muusoctopus leioderma | reverse complement strand
GTCTCCTATTACTCCGGTGTTTCTCCGACGTGTTGTCGGTTCTTCAGATAGGGACTGAAGTAACCCACATATATATATATATATATATATATATATATGGGTTACTTGTTCATGTGAGCAAGGTAAGGCCACTTAGAATAAGGTACTCAAAGTAAGAAAACTGAGTGTGTATAATTTATATTTGGTCATAGTCCAACGGAGATACTCCTGTTTCGTTTAATGAAACACGTCAGTCCCTGGTGTGTTTCATTAAACGAAACAGGAGTACCTCTTTTAGACTATGATCAAACAAAAATTATATACATATATGCTATTAATTATAAATTACTCATACAGAACTAGAGTTGTTTCTTTCTCACCGATGATTTCGAAGAGAAAGAAACAGATCTAGTTTTGTATGAGTAATTCATTATTAATAATGAATATATTATCTCTGCTTTATGTATTGAGTACTTTATTGAAATTGTGGTTACCTTTGCTCCGCACGGGACTTTTACCAACAATATATATATATATACATAAAATAAATATGCTTAAAAGCATTTCGAACATACTTGCGTAATTCAAACATGCAACGGAAATCGCTGTGAGTTTGTCTTGGAGAAAAAAACTTCTCACTGTAGATTTTAAGTGTTAAAAACACCATTGGTTTCGCGCGCCATCTATCGGACAAGGTCTACATGTTCCAGAGTTGTTACTCTTTTTCAGCACCAAGAAACTGCTAGATGTCGCCTATTTTGTAACGCACTGAGGCTGATTCTTTTGCAAATTTATAGAAAGCCTTAGGGTTCGTTTTGATATTCTCCACTGCATGGTTTTCTCTTTCTGCTCTTTCCCTTTCATAGGAGAGTCTGAGTTCTTTTTCCATCTCTAGGAGCATCTCCTTCAAGTGGGATGTCTCGCCGTCGCTGGGTCGTTTGTTGGAACGATTTGAGATTTTCGTTCTTCGTCTCATGAGGACCTTCCTGTCTCTAGGAATAATATTTTAATGTATACTAGCCATTCTCTCTGGGACAAATTTAATGCATATGGCTTGCACTATTGACATAAATTCTTTAAGTTTTATGTCATTGTCTTGCAAAGCAAGACTTTTAGGCCAGTTTTGTTTGAGGATCTCTTGTCGAACCGATTTCCAATTTGCTTTGTGGAAGTTCAGGCTGGATAGGGTTCGATTGCTTCCTGTAGGTTGCATTTCTTCGGTTTCCCTTGGACCATACATTGTTAATTCTACTATGTTATGTTCTGAGAAAATCGTTGGTGTCACCTTCATGTTATGGATGAGTTCCACGTTATTTGTGAAGCAGAGATCCAAAGTGTTGCTGCCCCTGGTTGGGTAGAGTACTATTTGTTCCATGGACAGCTTTTTAGACAGATCAAGTAGAGATTATGCTTGTCTTTGTTCACGGAGTGTCATTCCTGAGAGTAAGTGGCCTTCAGGCTATTTGACACTGGGGAAGTTGAAGTCACCCAAGAGAAGTACATTGGTGTGTTTGTCCATCTCCGCCAATACCTCTCTCATCTTTCTAAGGCTATTCTCAAATTTACTATCATGATTTGAGGCATCCGATGGACGATATGTTCTACATATAACCATATCAAACTGTTTTATATGTACTATTAGCGTGTCACAAACCGAGTTTGAGTGTGACAGCAGAATTAATGGTGTGACATCTTCACGGATGTACATGGCAACTCCACCAGGACTTCTTTCTTTCCTGTCAGTACGAAATACAGCATACTTTGGGATGTGTATTTCCACATCTGTTATGTTTGTTGTTAGATGCACTTCCGTTAGAGCTATGCATATTGCTTGAGTGCATTTGGCGAGGTCTCTCAGGTAGGGGATTTTGCTTCTGTTACAGTCCCCTAACATTCAGCTGTAGTATTGCTGTGACATTTAGATGGGTGTCGAGTCTGGGTCTATCATTTGTGGTGGCCTTGCATGTTGATATTCATGGCTCTGCCTCTGTGTCTATTGAAGCCAGGTCAGCTGCCGTACAATTTTCTGCGCCATGCTTAAAAAAGATTGCTGCTTAGCCACTGCAGTTCGTACTACCTCTGCATATTGCTGTTTGGTGGGGGCAGATGGTGTACTATGAGTCCTCTTCAGGTAGTTGTTGGTACTTTTATCAGCAGGGTTATACATCTTGACTGATGAAGTTCTGTGAGTGGGCTGATTCCTTGGGAGTGTTTTCCTTCGGCACTGTTGTGTTTGTGTGGAGAAATTACCCCATTTAGCACTGCTCTGGCAGGGCTTAGGATGGGCAAAATGACAGTTTATTCCGTCTTTCCCATGCCAACAGGCATCGTACAGGTAGAACCTACAAGTGACTTGGGTATTGTTATTATTGGTGCCAGTATCTATATTTTTAGCTTTGTTGGTTTTAGTGCTTTTATTATTTTTCTTTTCGGCATCTGGCTTGTTTTCTTTTGACCCGCTTGTTTGTGCCTACACCGGATTGTTCTTGTTTTTTGACACCGTTAGTGAATCATGAAAAGCCAAGTGCGGGGGCATTAAAAGTGAAGATCGCTACTAAGCGAAAAATTGGGTGAGAGATAACGCGAGTATAGTAAGGTAGCGAGGGTTTTTTTTTAATGGTGGCCGTATATCCACGCAGTAGGAGAGAGAGAGGAGAAGAAAGAGAGATCTAAGGATGAGAATGAATATAAAATTAAGAGGAGTTATCCACAGGGGAGGGTGGTGATCTATGGGGTGGGAGCAGAGCATTGGTATGTTTTTTAAAAAATATATTGTGGTGGTGGGATTAGTGATAGCATAGAGAGAGAGGGAGAAAAAAAAATTTTAAAAATCTAGGGATGGGGAAAAATATATATATGGGTGCGTACGAAAAACAGTTTTTTTTTGGTGGTGGTAGCTGGGGGGTTATTCTGGATTCAAAAACCCGTTAGAAGATAGTACAGAATCATTTAAAAAAAGGCTTTCATGAAAGGTGCATAATAAATAGCATATAAAATACGTGGAAATAATCAAATGAAATATAATCAAATGATCGTGTATATAAAAGTCCCCAAAAATGCAACAATATAATTGTTTACGTTAAAATGTACTTTACAGATAATAAAAAAACACACAGCGATCAGAAAAAAAGGGGGGGGGGGATTACTCGGTTTTTTTTTCATGCAAGATCTTAATCGTTTGGGGGTATCCAATTCGAGAATAAATATTTAGAAAAATGTAAGCAGTGGTTCAGATCTTAGGCAGAATTATCTTGGAATATGATAAAACATTTCTCAGTCAGGCATAAGGGATACCTAAAAGAGTTTCTGTAGGAGCCGTGTGTCTATAAGGTCTCACTCTTTCTAAAATTGACCAGGATATCTTAAAAGGGGATGATCCGGAACTCTTCAAAAACCAAATATATTTGGATAAACTTATAGACGATTTCTTCTCTAGGTGTCTGAAAGAATTTCTATGGGCGTAGAATCTTGTTTTGAAGCTGTTCACAGTTAGCCCGGTGTAAGTTTTATAAGTGGGACTGTTGTCGATATGCACCTTAGCCCTGTATACAATCCCTTTGGCTAAACACTTGCCCTCTAAGGGGCAATTGGTAGGGTCTATACAGTTGCAGTTTGGGGCTTGTTCCTTAGTTGTCTGGTCCGAAAGCTTCATGTTCAGTTGGCTTATAGAGTAGGCAAAATTCATACTACATGAGTAGCTCACCTTCAGCGTGCTCCTATTGAAGATCCTGTGATATTTATGGCCTCTAGGGAAATGTCTAGATACTAGGTTTAGGAATTCCTTACCTAGGTCTATTGTTGTTCGTTTCTAACTGGATTTTATCCGTAAAACCGCTGCTACTGAGGGCCTCGTTATAATAGGATGAAGCGGAATTAAAAGTGGCTTCATCTGCTGATAACAAGGAGATAAGCTTACTTATGTTGGGGTCTAGGTTTTTTATGATACTGGGCGGGTGGTTGGAAAATTTACTGATATAAAATAAGTTCTCATTATGCTTACGGTAGGGTCTAAACTTATCGGTCTCTAGGTCTAAGGTGACATCTAAGAAGTTAACTATGCTAAGGTTTGTTTCTACCGTTATATTTAAGTCCATCCGGCAAAAGAACTCTATCGGGTCCTTTCTAAAGCGATCGAGTTCATGGCCGTTCATGCTTCTGGTCAAAACCAATCCGTCGTCCCTGTATATCCCTCCCATGAGGTAAGACAAAACACTGGTATATACACACACAATGAACTGTCTTATTATTGTTTTATTTTTTTATTTAATTTTTAGTTATTAGCTGTTTATATCAAATATGACATGGTATAGGAATCTTTTAATCCTTTTTGTTGTTTGAAATTTTGTATATTTCTCTAAATAAAAAAGCAAAGTGCATATCTTGTTCTTAAATTATACATTGTTTCCAAAAGATTTCTCTCTTTGTATATTTTGAAATAATTATATTATAGTTAATTGTACATGTACTATGTTCTGACAGATTGGATTTCTCTTCTAATACAGTTATAATTGTATTGATTTTACAATTTATTTTCTTCTTGCTTGCCAACTTCTATTCCCTCATACATTTAAAGCAAATTATAAATGGAATATAATATTGAAGACTTTTAAATAATTGAAAATAAAACAAAAACAGTTGCTAGCATTTCTAGAGTCTTTCATAACAGAATTCACAATGGAATCAACACATTGAAATGCTGTGAAGTTATTATTTTAAGAGCTAATTAGTTATGTTATCATATAATGTAAAGAAATAGACAGTAAACTACAGTCCAGGAAATATCAATCTATTAATACAGTGCTTGCACAGATGATTTATTGATGGAATGTCTACTTAGTCAATGACCTGCGGAATATAAAATCAGATTAACATAAATAAACTCCCTATATTTTTAAATCCACATGTTTTAAATGTAATATAAGCCCCATTGTCATCCACGTGCTGGTACGTAGCTCTGGATTTATGGTGATGAGTGAGAGATACATTCCCATTGGATAAGATGTGTGTCTATTTCAGATATCTTTAGTAACATTTCCAGATTATCTTATATTTATTTCTTGGAGCTAGGTGAACTGAGCTATGTAGACTTCAGTGTACTACTTTAATACAGAACAAAATCCATGTGCTTGAAGTTCACTACCATATCCACTCAGCCATTTGGGTTCTGTACATATTTTAAGACTATGTTTACAATAAAGGGATGATAGAGGCTACATCATCAATTGAACAATGCAGTTTAAATACAAATTAACACACAAGACATCTTATATTTGTCTGGTTTGTGACTAAATAAAATAAACTATATCAATGTGAGGCTCTAGACAAAGAGAATGCCTACACTTCAGATGCATCTTACTATCAAATACAACCATCAACCAAAAAAACAGAATACTCAAAATCAGCCAATTAATGCTCCTAATGGGTTTTTGTTTTTGTTCATCTTAAAAAAAAGAAGGAATCTGTGTAGTTTAAAAATATTATTTATTAATTTCAAGTAGGCTTTCAGGATTTGCTTCAATGTTCTGTATAATTGATTTTTAATAGTTTAATTAAAAAAACTTCTTTAGTGTTGATTGATAACATCGGATGTAGACAACAAGTTCATAAAGCTATAACAATATGCACTGTGAATGTTAATTTCTATGATTACCAGACAATAGGTTCTATATAGAGGTTAATCTGTTTGCATCCAAATTAGTATTAAGGATTGATTTATTATTCCTTCTTTTTATGACAAATCTGCATTTAAATAGATTCTTGTCTAACTTAACCATAATGGGCTTTCCAATGATATATATATCACAGTTGCTTGTGTTTTGACCTTTGTTTTATTCTTGGTATAATCAGTAACAATGATTAATAGAAAACATACTTGGATACTAGACTAGAAGTTCCAGAGAAGAGTTTCTGTTTTTTAAATGTAATTGTGAACTATAGCCTCATAATATATTTGATTCATGAAGAGAAATCCAATGGGCTAATCGAAGTCTGGATATCTTCAAAGATATCCAAAATGAACACAGAAGTGAGTGCTCCTTTGTATCTCCAAAAGACATTGAACCACCAAGAGAGGTCCATCCATTAATTTCCACTGCCTCAGTGTACCTAGCTGCTAACTGAGCTTTTAGGAAATTTTATATGTAATCAAATCTCTCATACAAGATGGAATTTGTCTCATTTGCTTTATACTACAGAAACTAGAGTTAAACACTGCCCCTTAGGAATCTTGTAATTTGTAAAAAATTAATGAAATATTTAAAAGTAATATTTGAATTTGAAAGACAACAGTCTCTGAGTTTTATTTTGTTATGGTACAGACAATGGAAAAAAACTTTGTCTGTGAAAATATGATTTCACTCTGACAAAATTCAAACTTAGAACTTTAACTAATTTTGCAGTGCTGAGACATCATCCCACTTGACTAGAGGTCTCATATGATGAGTGCCATAACATCCCACTTGACTAGAGGTCTTATATGATGAGTGCCATAACATAGGTTGTAAGTGCACTGTATCTATGACACAGGTTTGATGTTGTGCAACAAGTAGTTATTTGTAACAATGAGTAGCATACTATTATAATCATGTTTACAATAGTATATGCTTTAAAGAAGTGTTGTTTCCCATTTATACATAGATACACACACACACACATCACACACACATGCACACACACATATATATGTATATAATTTTAAATTTCAGGAAAGAAAATTATATGGTGAGAATGCAATGAGAAATTTAACAACACTTGGAAATTTTGAAAACTTTTGGACTCTTGACTTGCAACCAATTTTGATTCCTCGAGTCTCAGGTACTCCTGGAAATGTTAAAGTGCGAGAGGTTTGTGAAATAATATTCTATTTTTATCTCGTGAAAGATGTTTATTTTTTTCATTTTCAATTTTCTGTGTAGGTGGTCATGTGGTAGTTGTTAGCTTGCCTGTTTGGAAGTTTAAGTGTGAGGGTTAATCATTTCATGAATTATGGAAATCCATTACAGCTAGGTAAACTTGGCCATTGAGAGTTAAGTGCCTTGGTCTTGGACACTTCAAGTAGTGATGGTAAGATATGTACCACTGACCTCTTAGCTGGTTACCAGTGCCCTATTAACTAGGCTATCTATGTTCTTGCCAGTATATTACTGGCATCCCAGTGTTAACCTTGAATCTGGATCTATTAATTCCTAATCCTATGTTTGAATCCCCTCTACCTCTGGTTTCATGCCACCCTGTTTACTTGGTCCTTTGATGTCTTTAGTGGAGTTCACTCTGTTGCAAGCATTCAGATCACCTCAGATTTTCCATACACATGTTCAGTTTAGGTATCAGTTACCTCAGTGTCATCAGTCTGGGAGAGCCTGCAAAAGTCATGGGCACTGGCCCTCCTCCTCTGACTAACTTATAACTCACATACATCATCACAACCATCAACATCATTGTTATAAAGCCATCATGAGAGCCTCTGTGTTTGTTTGACATGCAGCCAAATTCTTACAAATCACACTACCATCTTTTAAAAAAAAGGAAGGACACATTAGCCAATGTAGTCCTAGATATAAACAAAATGGGATGGTCATGGACAGAACACCTTTGATCATAGATCTGCTCAATCAGGTTGACCTAAGCAACAACATCATTATCATTATCATCATCACCACTAATTCAGAACAAAACTTTGGTAGTAGTTGATGGGGTTAGAAGGGTTTTGTTAGTGATAGAGCAAACAGTTGCATGCTTTCATGACTAGGTTGACATCCATAAATTGGGGTTTTGGGCAGTTGAAAAGCTTGAATAGGATGTGAACAGATGCTGAGCTGTATTGTATAAGATTAACAATTGGAAAACTGTGTTTGCATGTGATTTTACTCGTGTTTTAAGAATGAAAGACTTGATAAACTTGGCAGACTGAGGAAATTAAGGAGTGTGAATCTGATAGCAGAATAGAGGTTAGCTGAAGTTGAGTGATTTGTGTGGTAAATAAGGGTAGTTACTAACATTGATGATCAAGTGATCTGATGAATTGTATTGGAGTGTGGATGTTGTAGAGCTAGAGGTAAAGGTGTTCTTTCTTGTCAGCAGATATGCTGCTGACAGAGCTAACTAGATTAAGGTTGACCAACATTAGCAGAGATGTGTTATGCAAAGGATCAGATAGCATGCTAATAATTAAGAAAGAAGGGGAGAATTTTAGTTGTGCACTAAATGAAATCGTCTTTTTTACTTTCCTAATGACTTCCATGCATTAATTTTAGATGTCAGTTGTCATTGGATGATTGTTTCCAGTATCTGAAATTCATGTTTTGCTTTTGCAGCACAGAGACTTCACATTTTTGAGGGTGGAGGAAACCTATTTGGAGTGCTAGGTTTCTGATTGTGTGTTATATTTTTGTCCACCAAAAAAAATAAAAAATTATCTGACAATGATATTGTTTATTAACTTTGTTTTATTTTATTTTACCATTTCTAGTTTAATTTATCTCTGAAATATTGATAATTATAAATAATAAGTACTGAAGTATGCATAGTGTTGGGAGCAACAAAATGCATACTTACCAATAACAGTTTTCAGCTTACAGTTTCATGGTTCGAGATTAGACTGACTTAATCTTTCGTTTTTCTGAGATTCATAAAAATAAGTATGGGATTGCTAAAAGGTGAGAAATTGCTAAAATGTGTCGTATTGAGTTGGCTGGATGTCTTACAGAATGGTTTAGTGACTCAGAATCACAATAAGTATTCCATGAATTAGAAAGGCAGTTCTAGAAATAAATTGGTAATTGAAAATAAACAATAAAAATAAACGAGATAAGATATTTATTGCTTTTGATTGGGCACAAACTGAACTTTTGCGGGATGAGGGGTGGGGGTGATTATTCTATTAACCCTGAAGAGATTTGAACTCAGATATAAGGCTGCCATTTCTAACAAGTTAAGAACTGTATATAGGCTCCCCTCATTTACTCGTTATATTACATATTGTAAGGCATTTAGTATGGTGCTCCACCATTTCCACCTGCTCACTGCCTATTTCAAAAATAGTTCTTGTTTAGCTTCAAGTCAGCTCTGATTGAATAGATCTATGATCAAAGGCGTTCAAGCTATTATAATTTTCAAGAATAGTGTACTTCGAACTACATAATCCATTGTGTCCTTTTTTAAGATGGTAGGGAGATTTGGCTGCTCTTGCTAGCAGATCGAGTGACTATGTACAAGCTTCCTCATTGGCTCATTTTTAAAATAGTAGGCAGCAGAGGTGATCCAAACTCGTATTCCTGAATGTTATTACCATTATCATTACCATTTATGCTACCTACCTTGCTAATTAAAGATATTTTGTAATGAGTTTTAGTGTAAAAGTCTGTCAATATGGCTATTAGTTGTAATACAATTGTGTCAATGTTATTGGGTTAAAATGTATTTTTTATTTTATATGTGAAAAAAAAAATATTTTCATTAATTTAAAAATATATTTATATATTTTTATCTGTAAAGTATAAATTTTCCTCAATGTCTGATAAGATTGTGTATATAGTAGTATCATAAGAGTAGTAAAATTCCTAGCAATATTCTTCATGGTACAGTTGCCTTCTTCCTCTGCTTCTCTTTCTTCTCTGTGCTTCTTAATTCTACATACTCTCATCTGTTAAGTGTAATGTTTTTTAGGCCTTTCTTAACTATTACTTCTCTGGAGACGAATATTATTATATAGACTATGTATTAATATTAAATATTTATTTATCCTGGAGACAATAAATAATCAATTGCTTGACTTTTTTGAGGTAAGGGTAAAATGGAATTTGTGACATTTTAGCTTTCCGAAGGCATTAGTAGTATCAAAGAAGTCTAAAAGCTACAACCAGGAATTGAAGCAATGTCACAAACATTCCTTGCTGGGAGCTTACCTCTATTTTACATTAATTGTATCATTGGTTACTTCAATGTTAATCTTGTTTTTTTTGTAGCAATTTTTAACAGTATTTTATTAAGTCTGTTGGACGTTTATGTTTCTAGATATTATGTATAAAATAGTAATAAAAGAAATTATCTAAATAATACAAGCTGTTCAATATATTTATTGGAATCATAATTCATTTAGAGTTTTTAAAAAATACAAAAATACAGGTGCTTATATTTATCA
This sequence comes from Muusoctopus leioderma, assembly GCA_027124095.1. NCBI lineage: Eukaryota > Metazoa > Mollusca > Cephalopoda > Octopoda > Octopodidae > Muusoctopus > Muusoctopus leioderma. Next base: position 1,707 of record JAOPJM010323723.1, on the reverse strand, counting down.
TCATTTTACATCTGCTTTTCTTGTTGGCATTGATTGGACAGATTGTCACCGTCCGAGTCAGTTCTTATTTTGATTTACTGCTCTCTTAGACAAGTTGTTTGTACAGCAACAAATTGTTTGTACATTAGTGTTGTTGTTAGTTTGTGTTGACCAAGTGCGAGTGATCTAAGTATGTTTGTGCATCACTTTGCTTACTTTACTATGTCTTCTACATATAGAAGTGCTGTATTTAAAACCTAGTATTTTTGTATTCAGCATGTGTGGTATGTTTATAATGAGTGTGATTTGATATTATTTGGTGTTGCTGCTAAGAAAGGAGATAGTGGGTTTGGTAGAGAATACTTTTAGTCTATTTGTTTAGAGCCAGGTTTCTAGATAGTTGATGTAGGTTAGAGTAACTGTGTCTATCATGTAATCTGTACATGAGGGTGTATGTATGTTTGGAGGTGTTGGTAGGTGATATATAGGTATAGGTTAAAAGGAGTAGTTAAGAAGATCAGTCCTTGTGGTTCACAGTTTGGGAAATTTCAGATTCTAATTGTCTTGTTATAGTAGTTTACATTGGCTTGGCAACCTAACAGGTAGTTTGCTAGCTTAGGTTTTGTGTTGTTTCTTAAGACGGTTTTGAGCAGTTAACTATCTTGTTCTATTAGCAGCATTTGTGTTTTATATATCCAAATGATTTTGGTACCATTGTCATGTCCCTTTCACAGAGGTGAGCTTTCTGCTGCATGCACTTTATGTCTTCCATCTTTATGATGAAGCTTTTTATTTAGAGCTTCTTAGATGGTCCTGGGAAGCAGATACATGAATGACTGTTAGATATAGGTGACAGATTAAAATGCCTAGCCATGTCTAAATCTCTGCATAACTCTGAAGTATTCCAAAGGTAACTTTTTAGATCCTAAATACTGGTTATTATATCCTATAAATAATGAATTGTAGTGAATAAGTATTCTTCTTGATAATATCAACTTAAAACTTAGACAAACTATAAAGTTACTGGAGGAGTGCAACTATATCACTGCTATGAACTTGTTCAATAACATAAACAAATAAAGAATCTTGTAAATTTACCTGGTTCAATATTGTAGAATTCTATTTTTGATCACTAAACCATTTCTTTAGGAAAAAATTCACCACAGGGGAACACATTTTAAGGAATATGTATAGTTAACTGAATTGGTCTCGGGACATGTCAGGTATTTATTTTGTTTAGCCTGAAGAGATGAAAGGTTAATTTAAATCCCAGCAGGACTTAAAGTCAGCATATGAAGGGATTGTGGCGAATTCATATATTGGCTGATTCAATTACCAGCCAATATAGAAGATATGATGCGATGTCGTGAGAGCCAAGATTCGCCATTCTTAGCTCTGACAGAAATGTGTATGTAGATATGAGTATCAACCGCTGCTGTCCCCACAAAGTGGGGGAACAGCGGTGATAGTGTCATCTCGCACTATCAGTCAATAGCAGTTGATACAGCGACAGATTAGACAGAGTAAGAGCAACAGGTGCGTATAGAGAAAGACTAATAGCGCCGTTGTCGCTGTCAGAGAGTGTATAGAAAGGCTACAGTCACTGTGTCCGTATAGAAAGAGTAACAAGTGTGATATACATATAAATAGAGGTTTATTTACAGAGCGTGGTGAACAATATAATACATACAAACAGAGGTACATGTGCGGTGTTGTTTGTATGTGTGC
>JAOPJM010323421.1:0-11827 GCA_027124095.1 Muusoctopus leioderma | reverse complement strand
TAAGATAAGTACCAGACTCAAATGTACTGGGGTCGATCTAATTGACTTCAAGGCGGTGCCCCAGCATGGCCCCAGTCTAATGACTGAAACAAGTAAAAGAGTAAATGAGTATATATATCTATCTTTATCTATATCTATCTCTCTCTCTCTCTATATATATCTCTCTCTCTCTCTCTCTATATATATATATATATATCTATCTATCTATCTATTTATCTCTATCTATCTATCTATCTATATGTGTGTGTTGTGTGTGTGTGTGTGTGGGTGCGTGAGTATGGTATCATTTGAGCTCTTCTTTCTGATTTCTTTTATTTGTTTCTCTTGGTTGTTTTGAACTCTGTAATTGCTCTGCTGTGGCTGTTTCAAACATAGACTTCTTCTTTATAGTTGGTGAAAGTTGGCACAACAGTATACAATAAAGTGTCTGTTAATGATATTGATTCAGGAGTGAATGCTGAAATTATCCTTACCTGTGATCGAACGGATGTCCAAGTAAGTACAATGTTTTTATGATGACCATTGTTATAAAATGTTACTGTGATGAGTATTGGCCATGACTATTGAGAATACTGTTAATTAAGCATAAATATTTATTTATTGGAAATCCTGTAGAGTTTCAGCAAGCCAAATCGATAGAGTGTATGACTACCAGTCGAAGAGTTATTGGTACATAATTCGGCATTGGTGTTGTTCAGTATCATTGACCAAGACACTTAACGATTCATATCCCTCTCTAACTATCTGTAAATAGACACCAGAAGCAGTGATATTATCAGTGTAAAAAGTGGGGTTGGGGTACTGTATAAATAACAGCTGTTCGGTTAGACCCATTTCAACAGTTCCAACCACCAATACGTTAAAATGCATACGATATGTACGCTTCTTATGCCTGAGTATGAAAACGTGAGATAATTACTCGACCTTCAGTGATGGCGATGACTCGTTAATACGAGTCATCGCCATTTTTGATTTCAAGGGAGGGATGAACGGAAGTTATGAAGTTCATGCATTTCCAAAATGCATTAGTGCAGTAAATGAAATTAAATAATGGCTACAAAGAATTCACGAAAAGTGATCGTAGACTCAATTCACCACGAGTTTACCCGCTATATTTGCAAAAAGTATGAATTTAGATAATTCAGGTAAATGATGATGTACTGAATGACGTGCCCAAAAATTCTCAATGAATTAAAATTGGCTCTTTGTTGGAGAAAGAAAACAAAAACCTACCGGTAATTGTTAGTGACTCTGAAAGAGAAGTGACGTTTTCAAGAAATTAAGAATTAGTTTTACAGAAAATTTAATCTTTACAAGTACAAAACAAGTTAAGAATTTTGGCCAGTATAGTTTGCATAATTACAAGAAGCGAGCTAATGGAAATAACTCAAGTGAGTCAATGGCATGAATTTAGATAATTTACATAGGTGATGATGTACTGAATGACGTACTTCTTATACCTTGGTGTAAGTCGGAATGCATTCTTCGGTCTCTTCGTAAAGCTATGAAGTCAATAAAGGATAACGACTGAGGTTGTTGGTAACTCGCATGCATATGTCTAACAGCATGAATATAAACTGATGACTGTTGGTGACTAACTCAAACACGAAAGCCAACAAATATGCTTGACACTGATCTTTTTCTTTATAAACATCTTTGTTCTCAACCATTGACCTTTAAAAGTTCAAACTGAACACCAACCATATTAACTAACTATCGCTTCCCCACTGCCCTAGATGGGCCTGGGAATGCTGTGGACATTGACCATCCCTATAATACTAAAATAAAATAAATAAATTTAGAGGTTATTATTACGTTTATGCATTTCCAAACGGCAATAGAAGCGTAGTGGGGAGTAAATATGAGTGTTTCAAAAATTGAAACTATATTGCGGGCTCGACTCCTTAGGAGAGTACTTGATGTTCTACAGCAATCGCCACAAACAATAACAAAACAATATTGTTTAGTTAGGGTAGCTGTTTTGCAACAGTAAGTTCGACATTACGTTTTATGGTATATATTTATTCTGAGTTTAAGCAGCTCTACGTTTCATCTTTCTAGGTTCCATAAGTACCATTAATATACTGGTGTCCATTCAATCGACCATGCATCCTAAAACTTGGCCAATAGAATTGATTAGCATCGGGTAAACTTAGGACATCTTATTTGTAGGCTTCAATCGTGGGTTCACAACTTACCCACGTTTTTCCAGCGATGGAGATAGCGGAGAGAGTAGACGGTTCAGTTATCACTGATTTCAAATCCTATCAGGATCAATATATTGGAGGTCAAATAAAATTGACCTTGGTTTTATGAACGTAATTACATACTGAACATTTTGCAAATAAGATACACACGAAAGAAAACTTTTTCTGGACGTAAAGAACTGTATATTTTTCTATTTTGTACTCGTAATTCCTAATAATATTACATGGTTTTTAAAAGTTATTATTACTTTTAATATCTTTTGTCCACTATTTAGGCATCACCTGCTTGTGACCACTTTTCAATATTAACGAAGCGTGTACCGGGCTCCATTGAAGGCAAATATTTCGGGGAAGTAGTTGTCAAGAAAACCATTGATTATGAACGCATGTCGTCATATTTTATGACAATATTGGCTAAAGTAAGTTATAAAATTTTCTTTCCTTCATCAAATGAATAAATTCTTTTGATTTTAAATAGAACATTCTGACTATAGCTTAGCTCAATATTTGTAAGGATATATGAGAGCCGAATCTAGTCGAGAACAGTTTGGTGGCTCGTCATCGGTGCTGCACCATGTCCATGATTAAAACGCTAAACTTCGAAATGACCTTGTTTACCTTGATGTAAAAACGGGCGAAGACCATTTAGATGTCCAAATGAATCAAGGTAGGAAATTTTAATAATTTTACCCCTCAAATTAGCATTCCGAATCTACATATCTAATAATTTAAGTGATTCTATAAAAAAGATTCATTTCGAGGGGTAGTTGTCACGAGGGATAGTCGTCACGAGGGATAGTTGTCCCGCGAGATACTCGTGATATCATTCTACTAAAGGGCTAATTCTAAGGGTCAAAGTGGGAACACTAAAATATCAAAGGCTAACATTGATTTTCAAAATTGAAAAATAAAATGAACTAAGGGAAGTAACTGAAGTGAGCCAATGGCATGACTTTAGATAAATAAGTTAATAGAGGATGTACTAAAAGACGTATACAAAAACATTCCCCATTACTTGCAATTTCACTCTTAGAGAAAGAAAATAAGAATCTAGTGGTAGTTGTTAGCGACACCCAAAGAAAAAGGGAAATAATTTCAAGAAATGAACAACTAATTTCATAAAATTAATTTACATACTTAGGGGAAAATGTGATCTTTGTTAGCAAGCAGGCTTGAGTTTGATTATGTTTCGCTGATGGGGTCCTATAAAATCGAAACATGTTTGTAGCTGTTACCTTGCCTGCTAACAAAGATAAATATTTTCCCTAAGAATATAAATTAATTTCGCGAAGCAAATTTCTTGAAATTATCTTCCTTTTCTGTGAGAGTCGCTAACAAATACCGTTAGGTTTTTGTTTTCTTCCCCAACTAAGAGGAAAATTTCAATTAAATGAGAAATGTTTGCCTACGTCATTCAGTAAATTACGCCTTAACTATATTTTCAAAGCCTAACACTAAGTTTTTAAGCATTTCAAATACATATTCAAACGTGTCTGAGGAAGATAGATAATTTCAACAGATGGACTCTCTGTTAATTAGAGAGCTTTACGTATCATATAATTAATTTTAGCTTTTTGGTACGGCATTAGTCTAAACTAGTAAGGTTCTCATTTTATATGCAATTAGTCGATAAAGAACAGTGCCCTAAATATTGTGCTATTAATGGAATAGTGATTATCAGGCACACCAAATATAGGGGAATGTTTTTGAAAATAAATGTTTAGCTAAGTTTGGTCTAGAAAACATCTTCCCGGTTGCGATTCGTTTCTTTTAAACCTTTCACAAAATATAACAACTTGGTTTTATACTACCATCTGATATCTGACTAGAAAGAGTTACACATCCGTTTCTATTATTAATTGCTTTTATTTGTGCAGGATGGTGGTAACCCGACTCTATCTACATTAGTGAATATACTAATTGATCTTAAAGATGAACAAGATAATCCACCATTTTTTGTACAGGATCCATATACTATCTTTGTTACAGAAAATACTAAGATAGTAAGTAGTGACATTACTCTTTTTATTTTCAATACACACACTGATGGTTTTGCTTATATAGATATTCATTGACACATATATCCTATAAACAGAACCCAGATCTTACTTAGTTTCTACAGCCAATTTTCCATCAAATTACACTCTACTGTGTTTGGAAAGGGACAATACATTGAATACATGTAGTGACAGAAGCAATATGACTGAAAATAAATACGGTATGGTTACGACTGGAATGCATTTGATCATAGGTCTGCCCGATCAGAGCTGACTTGAGGCTAAACACCACCAAGACCACCACCACCACCACCACCACCGCCACCACCAACATCAACAACTTCAACTTCAACTTCAACTTCAACTAGATTCATTTCAGCCGGGAAGATCTTGAAACGTCGATGAATCTAGAAAATTTATTGTTCCAAACAAAGCATAACAAACTAATCAGGAAATATGAAAAATCCTTAGTAAAAATTTTAAAATTGGAGTACATCAATTTTTCAATATTTTCAATATTAAATTGAATTATTTCAGTCATCATTAAGAAAACACAACTCAATGAAATGGCCTAAAAATCCTTAATTCAAAAATTCTATTCTTCGTTTCTATTTCCTATACATCTGAGATAATTCCATTAATGTAATATACTCGCTTTCAATTCAAGACTCTTATGTAATGTTCTCCAGTTCTTATAAACCTCAAAGCAAATTCTTGTAAAATGAAACCATTACTGTATATTTTTCGGTCGTTAATCTTCAAACACATCTACAATATAATGCCTTCTCTGTCCCCAGTAAATATTTTTAATCTAACACTTTCTAAACTTTAGTCAATACCATGTTCCATTAATGCAACATCTTCTATTTCAATATCGTTAATATTTTAAGATACAATTCTCAATGGAAAAGTTCAAAAACCACTGTTAAACCTCCTAATTCTCAGTCAAAATTATGGCTATAATCACCTCCACTCTTCATGTAAAATTCTCCACATAATGTTTATCCTCTGTCAAATTCCCTCTGATAATTTCCTTTTATATCCAGAGCATATTTAAGCAACTTCTGCTCAGATGAATAGTTTCAAGACAGAGTAGATAAATATAAACTGAATTAATATAAACTGCAGGTCAATCGTTGTTTCACTAGACAGAGCACTTAAATCCATATGACTCAGTTCATCAAGCTATTGGGAGATATGAAATTTGTGAAGGCGGCGAATTGGCATAATTATTAGAGCGGCGTACAAAATGCCTTGTGGTATTTGTTCCGGCTCTTTTCGTTCTGAGTTCAAATACCGTCGACTTCAACGTTGCCTATTATCCTTTCGGGGTTGATAAAATAAAGTGCCAGTTCAGAGCGATGGACAAAACGTTTTGTGGAAATTGTTCCGGTTCTTTACGTTCTAAGTGCCTAGGCAGGTGTGGTGAACTTGTCTGTATCTGGCTAATAAGAAAAAACACCGAAAGGAAGGCAACGGGAAACCACCCAAGTAATTACCAACGAACACATGACAAACAAATAGTACTTTTTAAGGAAGTCACCAGGGTCGTTCGACAAGATGGTGTTAAAAGAAAGAATGAGATATGTGAATGTTATAAGGGATAAGCTGGTGTGGTATCTAGGACAAGATCGCCTTTTTCTTTTATTTGATACCCACGAGTCCAAAGCTAAGCAACGGTTTTACATACCCACTAGGGCTTGGGATACATTTATTATATAAATATGAAGTTAATCCTTTCTCGAATTATAACGTTCCCATCAGCTCAGAACTGAAATCAAGTTTCCGTAGAATCAAACAGATGAATGATGATTCTCACAGAGAACGGGACACTAGACGCATCTAACTTTAATATAATCTGAGGTAATATAGAATTAAATATGCTACTCCCAAACAGAACGAAACGTCTGTAGTTGCTTTGATCTCACGATTCATGATTTGCAAGTCTAATGCACATTATGCTCATTATGATATCACCAATGCACTGACAAAATAGGTAGACAACTGTTGTTATTTAATATTCAATTAGATCTGCACCCAAGAATTTTTCTATAAAATTAAGCTTGTACTCTTACAAGCTTAATTTTTTCCTCTGTGTCTTTATGTCACACTCTCGAGTAAAATATAAAAATACTTGTAGCTTTACTTTCGATTCACGATAGTGGTAGTATCTAAATACTTGGAAATAATCTCTGTTTGAACATCACAGCACACACACATAGAAGTGAATTTCAGTAAACATAGGGCAGTGCCAAGGCATTCTTTCAAGTAACTCATCTGGTGGTAGTTTTATCTCCTGATATGTTAATCTCTGAAGGCATTTCATCTGATTTTAATCATGCCCAGAAAAAGAAATTCTCAATTTTCCTCTTTCACTTTTGCGCTCTTGCATCCCCCACTTTCTTTCTTCTCCTCTCCCGCTTCAAAATATTTCTACTTCATATCTTCTTACATCACATATTCTCCTGTTTTATATTACAACCCTCTCAGCGATCTATTACATTAATATTCATTTTCAACACATTCTTCGTAATGATGTTGATAATGATGACGAGTCTCGGATGTCGGAAACTTTAATGAGATGAAGACAGAATTGTGAGAGGAACAAAACAAACAAAAAAAAACAAACAACCAAAAAAATGGATTGAAGGAAGAAAAAAATGGGGGAGAGGAAAAACTAGACAGAAGGAAAGGTGGAGAAATAAAGGAGAAAAAGATTAAATTAAGATATTAGTATTATCAAATTTGATTAAATTAAGAGTTATTTCCCTTAGACTAAATAGCGGGGTGAAACTAGTGTTTATTGGTTAGGACGTTACACCCACACTTATTTTCAATTATTTAAATTCAATATATTTTAAACACATTCTGAGCCTTATGAACAATCCTCTATGAATCTTTGGTTATATGCATGTGTATTTTACTATTGTTTATTTTAACTCTAGGATGTCGTTGTTGGTGCAGTCATTGCACAAGATAGTGATGTTGGTAATCCAAATCCGGTGCAAATTTCTCTTCTTGATGGTAAGCAGTTTATAATTTTAGTCTGTTGCAACTGCCCCAGCTGTCTGAGTCAGTAATAGCGCCGGGCTACAGTTCAACAGGTCGAAAGTTCGTACGCAACCACCGCTTTTAAAAGTATCTATGGCCGAGACGACCCATTCGAGACATCTAAGTGGGTAATTGACACAATCATCCTAGGTAGATCCTTCCCGGTTCCTCACGCAACCAGAACTACAATCTCAACGTCTCCACAAACTTGGAGCTATTCACCTATCACAGCAACGCATGTAGATGAGCATCCAGGATTTCCGGTCCCTTGTTAAGTGTATTCCACTAGCTTAGTGGAATACTTCAACCTGTCACTCTACCACGAGAGCTCTGCAAGTAATACCCTTGCCGATAAAATCACCACATTTTCTGTGTGCCTTTTTTTTCAAATAACACTTAATATACACGCGACAAAACTCCCTTATGAACGTTCCATCTAGATTCCTCCTGTCCTACTACCAAGTACATATAATCGCCAAGTGCAAACACTTCTTTCAAGTAAACCCAACAAAGCAGCATGTCCTGTTATGACTCTAATACAGTGTGCTCTCGAACTGGTACCCATCCTCATCAAACCATTAGACATTTCCTTCTCTATGGAAACATGCGACAGTAATCTTTCATTCCGTGCCAACTATTGGCCTATCATCCATACTTCCAACACTTAAAAGGTGATGAAATTGTCGGAAGCAGTCGACATCTTGTTCACTTGCTTGGCTCTCGTAATTGATACCAATAGTTATTGGTAGATGTGACTATACTATAATGTAGTCTATAATGAACTCATGAAGGTAAACACAATTAAGTATGTTGTCTAAGAACTCAGCAAGATGCCTACAATAAGTTACGAAAGCAAGCCCGGGATATCATTGAAAAATACATATTACTACGTCAGGGAACATGCCTTTTTGTTTTAAAAGATTTTATCTTGTTCTGTCACAATATGTGACAGAATGGAGATGAGAACCTCTTAGAAAGGTACACAATTTCCATTTCATAATTTTAGTCTACGATAGCTATAAGTTATGATGGATAATTCAGAAATTATTATTCTAGTAGACAACGCATTTAAAAAAAGAAACCTTTTGATTGATTAATCTTCATTTATTTATCATAACTTTATTTCCAGCCAAATTCAATAGCCTGGACAAGGATAAACTAATATAAAGACCAAATATTGACTAGTAACCGATCAATTAAGAATCAGTGGGCATATTTTAAATGAGTTTGAAATTCGTTTCTCTTATTTTTTTTCCAGATCCCAAAGGATATTTCAAAATTGGTAAAACTGTTCCCAATATTGGTATCACATATAAAGCGGATGTGATTTCAAACGGTAATATCGACAGAGAGACATCAGGTGGACGTTACAGAGTAAACATTAGTGTAAGTATTAGGCATTATTTGTGCGAAGGTCATAGGTGGGTAAATGTATTGTGTTTAAGTATGAATGTTCTGTGAGTCGTAGAGTGTACTATGAACTGAATGGAGTCTGTGATACAGTTTTAATTCCTAGTTGAAATGTCATTTCACTTTCTAGGCAAATCCCTAGGAGAAGGCCCGAACGTTCCAACTTAATATTTCTTCTTCCCTGTCATTTGTATTTGCAAGCCATCATTTGTATGTAAGAATTTTAGGTATGGCAAGCATTTTAGATATATAGGTTGAAAAATAACCTCTAGAGCAATCAATGAAAATTACTACGCTACACATTTGAGAAGAAAAGATAGGTACTTCAATTCACATTTTAAATCCAAACAAAAGAGCTGTGTATTAGTTTGATATGAAATGAAGTTGAAAATAATGTTTAGAGCGGGGATGTTTGTTTGAAAAGAAATAAGAGCCGTTAAAGGCAGTATAGCCGAATTACGGTAAAGGGACGATGATAATGTTAGTGGCGATGTGTGGTCTTAGAGAGAGAGAGAGAGAGAGAGAGAGAGAGAGAGAGAGAGAGAGAGATTTTAAAGAGTTACTTATAGTTCACGAGGCAGAATAAAGAAGAAAATTAAGAATTAAAAGAAAAGGAATAAGGGAAAAAGAGAGGTTTATGTGTGAGAATAGAGGAAATAGAGGACAGATAAAAAGAGGAGGAAAAGAAAAGAGTGTGTGACAGGAGGGTAGTTAAAACAGGAATAGAGAAATGGGAAAATGCACACATGAATATACACTCACATATAAACAGACACCATACTAAAAATATGTGATAAAGGTAGAGAAAGTGGTTCAGTGAGTAGGGGAAGACAACACCTGACTGTATACAGAATGTACGTATAGATAGATAGACAGACATATAGATATATGCGTGTGTGCGTACGTACGTTCGTACATACATACGCACGTACGTACCTACGTACATACATACATAGATATTGTATGTCGTAGCCAGAGCAATCTGGATTAGAGTGAGAAAGAAAAAATAACTACAAATCAAGATGAATATATTAAGACTGATGTATCAAAAGAATATTAGTGGAATCGAAGAATAAAAACAGTAACCAAATTAAAGCACAACTGACCTGATATTGTTGTTTGGGACCACAAAATATAAACATACTTCATTGTGTAAGTCAGTTGCCCATTTACCATCAATGAAGTAAGAAAAATACAGGAGAACGAAGATATTTATGGACCATTAATGAGGAGTCTGCAAATCCAGTACGCAAAATAGACCTTCAGTTTTATATCTATTATTATTGGAGCGACAGAATATGTACCAACCAGTCTGGATCAAAATATTGCTGAATTTGGATTCTTGGAGAAAGAACGGTTACATAATCCCCATGCTACAAATGATCACAATATCTGGCATAATAAAAATCTGCAAGACCTTCTTACAATTTATAGGATGAATTGGATGATGAAGAGAGCAGGATCTTTTCTTTACAACCTTGCCACCGAGCAGGTGACGAGTCAAAATAACCTCTAAAACTCCAATAAAGAAGAGAACAATCATACATACATAATACATACATACACACATACATACATACATACATGATGATGATGGATTCTCCGTCAGTTTCGACGATGAGTGTTCCATTGTTCGATCAACGGAACGGCCTACTCATTGAGTTAAGGTGTAAATGACTGAGCATTTCACAGACACGTGTACCCGTAACATAATCTTCAGGCAGAATCAGCGTGACACAGTGTGACAAGGCTGGACCTTTGAATTACAGGTACTATCCATCCGACGTTCTTCTACAGAGTTTCCGTCAACCCAGATTCACTCACAATGCTTGGATCGACCCGAGGCTATGGTAAAGACACTTGCCCAAGATGCCACACAGTGGGATCGAACCCGGGATTTCATGATTGTGAAGCGAGCTTCTTAACCATTCGGCGATACTGCGTCCACATCCATCCATCCATCCATCCATCCATCCATCCATCCATACATACATACATACATACATACATAAAGCCAGGGTCACAAATGAATACTTCAGCAGACTTCGGAAGGTCTGGAAGTTAGAGCTGTCCACATTTAATAAGGCCATATCCCATAACGCTTTTGCAGTGCTAGTACAAACGTTTAGGATACTAGACTGGACACTTGAAGAGTTCTGCAACTTGTACATCAAGACTAGGAAGATACTAACCACCACTGGTAACGTCTGCATCAATAGTGACACTGACAGGATCTATGTTAAACGGGGATGGAGGCATACGTATAAGGTCAGTCCAAACGGCCTTGAATGCCGTATCGTATCACTCAGACACCCAGGGTTGACAGACAAATTTCATGAAAAGTAGCGCAACATTTTCAAAAAGTAGCGGATTGTGTTAGAAAGTGTAGCCCCAAATCAAAATGTTGTTTGTAAATTAATATATATATATATATATATATATGAAGGTGTAAACGAGAAAACAACAACAACACGAAGAACAAGGTACAAACAAGGTATAGATATTAGTTTAACGCTCAGGATAAGGAGTAAAAATAGTCTTTAACGTTTCGAGTTAAACTCTTCATCAGAAAGAAAAAGAAAAAAGAAAAAAAGTAGAGTGGTAGACGAAAAACACGTGCATGGTAAGTCACGCCATATTGAAAATGACAGGAAGTAGGAGGAAAAGAAAAGAGACTTAGTTGGCAGGAGAGTGACAGGGGAGATGTAGGTGGTGGAGAAAGGATTTAAGTACAGGCATATTTGGGAAAATACAAGAGAGTAACAAGTGAAAAGAGAATATACAGTGTATGTAAAGTGAGTATAAAGTAATTATAAAGTAAGTGTAAAGTAAGTAAGGCCGTGGTAGATTGTTTTGATTCAAATCAACGAAGAAAGTCAGTGTAATCGAAGGTAATAATCCAAAGCATTGAGAAATCCAATGGTAAAACTCCAGGCAAGATAGAGTCCAAAGGTGTGAGAAAAATGGAGAGATAGGATAACAACTGAAAGACCACGTGAGTGTTGCTATGTAATATATCAAGGTGTAAACGAGGAAATCACGAAGAACAAGGTACAAACAAGGTATAGATATTAGTTTAACGCTCAGGAAAATGAGTAGAAATAGTCTTTAACGTTTTGCGTTAAACTCTTCATCAGAAAGAAAAAGAAAAAAATAGAATGG